>CAWUFW010020926.1:0-136318 GCA_963921515.1 Calotriton arnoldi
GTAATAACAGTATGACAGAAAAGCACACAGCAGCTGACCAAGGTCAAGCACTAAAGTTCCACCAGTTTCATATATCCCGTACAAGTGCAGCTACTCCCGGCATCCGCTGCTGAAGGATGTCAGTCATTAGATAAAATCCACAAGATAGGAAGGTGCACTCCAATTGAAGTCAGTCAGGAGACATACGTTATCCAAAATATCTTCTTTTTATTAGCGTAGTTTGTTTTTTAAAAACCGGCCAACAGCCAACGTGTTTCGTTCCCTAGTGCCACGGGAACTTCGTCAGGGCTGTAATAATCATAACATATATAACATAAATATACATATACAACATATAAATACACAATACTCATTAAGCAAAGAAAAGGATTTTTGTTTAAAACAAAACAAGACAAATATATTTAAGATGACCCAAAAACAGAAAAGAAATTAGAGCACGCAATATACTTCAAAACCAATGACAAGACAACAATAAAACATCAATAAATTGTCAAAAAGGCATACAATACATAGACAATACAAAATACTATACATATGACCATCCGGTTCAACAAAAAAACATAATATAAATATATAAAGTAGGAAAAAGCAAAAAAAGAAATAACAAGGAAAAAGAAAAGAAATGAGTAAAGACAGGACATAATACACATTGACAGGTTAAAATATTATATTTATAGAAGGTCAAAGGAAAGAACATTAGCATTTATAAGACCCGTGATCCTAAGTTATGTAACAAAGGGGAACAAAAGCAAAAACAGTAGTGAGAAGCGAAATAAATTCTTGATTAGTGAATATATATGAATTTGAAAGAGATAAGAAATTACTTAAGAGAATAAAAATATAAAAACAAAGTCAGGACCACAGAGAACCCAATAATATGAGAAGGCCTCTCACCTTACTCAATATTCAAAAGAGCAGGTATAACCGAATTGACTCCAAGGTCCATTAGTGTGCGACATCACCTATAATGGTCGTCCAGTACAGACAGTCCAATTATATCTAATGGGAAAACAACACAGCAGCCATTCATAGGTCATCAGGAAGCAAAAAATTTTTTTTATAAACAAAGCCTCCAATGGCGACAGTAAGTACTATACAGGGAACACTGGGTCAAAAGGGCCCAATTACCAAAATTTCTATCCAACAGAACAGTAGAAATAGAAAGCAATAACAGTTGGAAATGACGAAGTTATGAAGTTTACCTATAGCTATTCATACTTATGAAAGATAGCATTAAAGATAAGTTTAAGGCCAATGTGGATTATCTCACCTCAAGCAGAGTCGGCTCGTTCCAAAACAAATATATTAAATGTGATGTAGTACAAAGTTAAAGACCATCGTTCCCTTTAGATCAAAGGGCACGCATGTGGAAGATACCAAACAGCAATATCTGTAAATCAAAAAGAATGGACGAGTGTAAAGAGTAGCGAAAGATAGATACTCTCTACCAGGATAAGAGACTAATGTGAAAAGATAACGCTAGCAATAAGCATCACTCTAAATTAGTATCGAATAAGGGCAGTAATATTTACAAATCAGGCTGTCTCACCTTAGGATAAATCAATAGGATTTCCACAGTATGAGGCCCCAAGGCACACGGAAGTCCTCAGGTGCGAAACAGACAAATATCAACAAAAAAACACACCATATGTTTCTGTAAATAAACAAAGGAATAATGTGGAGAGACAGCGCTAGCAGTAAGCATTGCTTAAAGTAACATCAAATAGTGGCAGTGATATTACCAAATCAAATAATCTCACCTGAAGTGAATCAATAGAACTTCCAATTTATAAGGCCCCAAGGCACGCAGATGTACTCGGATTTGGAACAGGGGACTGTCAACGGAAGACGGCAAGTATTTCTGTAAATAAGACAAATGGGTGATGGTGACTGAGAGTGAGATAATGATCTCACCTCAGTTACCATAGATGAGGAATAAACGCTAATTGTATTGTTATCCACAACAAATATCTCACCTCAGAAAAAAGCAAAGGGCATCCAATATCTGAAGCCCCAGGCCACGCAGTGCTCCTCAAATTTGGAACAACCAGCTGTCAATAAAAGTTGAGATGCACAATATAACTGAAACAAATTTATTATTCATTACAAACAGGTGAATAGGCAAAACATGTTACGTCACCTACGCCCCTGTAAGCCATTTGTGAGCAAAAGTTAATCTAAACCCCGATATCCCCATTGTCATATAGCCCCCTTAATATCAAAAAGCTTCACCATTAGCCAATGGTATAAACTGCCCCTCAATGTAATGCCCGGAGGAAAGACTCATATTAAACCGATAGCCCAGACAATAAATCCAGAATGACAGTATAAGCTTGACAACCCATGTCAGTTGACCAAAAATGTAAATGATCAGTTCTACACGAAATACTCGGTTAGCCAGTAAAATCCCAAATCCAGCAAAGTGCACCGTAACGCACTGCTTAATTTTAAGCACAATGATGTATAAAACTATAGATAGGGGGCATAATGTCACTGCGAGCGCTTACCTCTATCAAAGCGCGCGGGTCCTAACCGGCATGGCAACTGGCAGCGGCGTCGCATAATCTGCCACGCCATTGTTTCCAGAGTAAATATATACCTCAATATAAACACAACAATGTAAAAACATGTGAAATGCAAGCAAAATGTCACGGCAAGGGCTTACCTCAAAGTAACACACGAATCCTATCTGGCATGGTAACCGGCAACAGCGTGGCACGAGCAGCCACGCCATTGTTGCCAGAGCAAATTTAAGATAATCGCAATGCGGTGTGATGTCGCCACGAGCGTGCGACCTGAAATGAAACATAAAAAGCGGGCTGGGCAGTAACATTCAAGGCGGCCATCTTAAGATGTATACTAAAATCAATTAGAAGCAACGGTGAAGTGATCGCAATGCGGCGTGAAGACGCCATAAGAGTGTGACCTAAATTGGAACATAGAAAACGGCCTGGGCGATAGCAATCAAGGCGGCCATCTTAAGATGAATACAGGACTCGATAGAGCGCAAAGGTGAAAGGAGGAACAGATCTGACATATTCACAAATCAGCTGGATCACATAATGGCCCCGCAAAATAAATAATTAGGGACAGTATATAGAAAAGTAGTATTAGAGGCGGCCAGTTAGAAATGTGTAAAGGGATCACCAGTACCCATACTAATAAATATGTAGGGCCGGGTGAAACCAATTATGGCAGCCATCTTGGAATGTGCCAAGAGAACAACAGATCACATCAGAGCTACAGTATTGAGCAAGAGGGGTGGCCACCACATAAATGCCTCCACAATTCATGTTCGAAGATAAACCCGAGAAAAAAATTAGCAAAAATATAGATACATGAAAAGACCAACGTTAGTCAAACTGAAGTCGACGTAATAGCATCACGACAGTTGATTACAACGCAAATGATATGATAAGTTTATAATTAAAGCAAAAATGAAATAAATAGAAAAATAAATAAGTGCATGAAAGAACAGACCTAAGATGATCACAATTCGGCGCAATAACATCACGACCAAGGTTACCTCAGTCAAGTATGGGCAGCGAACGAAGAAATAACAATCATGGCGGCCACATTGGAGTATATCCGTGGCTCTCCAGTGCACTGTTGGACTTGGCCCTTTTTGCAGGGTCATCCCTGAACTTTTTGCCTTCCTCCTGTATTTTCTCTGACCTGTTTTTGTTGGTTTTATGACTCTGGGCACTTTAACACTGCTGATCAGTGCTAAAGTGCATATGCTCTCCCTATTGTAAATTGATGTATTGATTAGTGACTCCATGATTGGATCATTTGATTTACTTGTCAGACCCTAGTATAGTGTACCAGGTGTGCCCAGGGCTTGTAAATCAAATGCTGCTGGTGGGCTTGCAGCACTGGTTGTGCCACCCACAGAAGCAGCTTGTAAAGTGTGTCTCAGGCCTGCCATTGCAGAGCCTGTGTGCAGTCTGACTGCCATGTCGACTTGGCAAGTGCACCCACTTGCCAGTCCCTAAACCTTCCCTTTTATACATATTAGTCACCCCTATGGTAGGCCCAAGGGCAGGGTGCATTGTAAGTATAAGGTAGGACATGCCCTGGTGTGTGTGGCATGTCCTAATAGTGAATTACAGCCATTTTCGTTTTTCACTATTGCAAGGCTACCTGTTCCCCATAGGCCAGAATGGGCAGTTAGATTATTACATCTTATAATCCTAACTGACTCAGGGAATCAGGTAGAAATTCGGAGTTTAGTATGCCTGAACTCAGAATGATAAAATACATCTTTTAGTGAAGTTGGTTTTAACATTCTGTGTTTGAAAATACCACTTTTAGAAAGTGGGTATTTTCTTGCCTAACTATCCAAGCCTGCCTCTGCTAGGTTGTGTATTCCTTGTCTGGAGTTTGAGTGACAGGGGCTGGGGCCTGCCAGGAGACAGGGTGAGTCAGCACAAGGCTGAATAGAGAGATCTGCATGCAGATAGGAGGGAGGAGTTGCACCTGGGACCTGAATAGGGCTGTGCCTTCCCTACACAATGCTGGCTCCACCTCCTGTGGTGTGTCTGATGTCCCTGGCCTACACTGTGAAAGGAAAGAAGGAGTCTTGTCAACAAAGTGCTCCAGGACTGACCAGAACTGGTTTTGACTAGGCAAAGGCCTCTCTGCCTTCAGAGAACAAAGAGAAAAGTAGTATAAATATTGGGACCCAGACCCAAGAACTTTAGATCACTTCTGGAACAACAAGACGGACCTCTGCCAAGGAGAAGAACCAAAGGAAGCTGTAGGAGTTGGACTGCCCCCCTGCCAGTGTGCTGTGTTGCTGGGTTGGCCTACAGTGGTGTCTTCAGTGCCAAGGAGAGGGGTAAGGAACTGTGTGTGTACTTTCATCATCTTGCAGAATATTACTCCAAGGGCTTGATTTGAGCTTGCCTCCTGACCGAAGTCTCAGGGATACCAGACTTCACCCCCTTCTGTTTGCCTGCATCTGGAACTTGCTGTTCTGGTGCTACAGAAGGAATTTGCAACACCGACGCCGGCGAGCGACGCCGTCTCCTGCATCGAAGCTGTGAGCGCTGCTCCGACTTGCAACGAAGACCCGACGCCGACCGCCGTGCCACATCAACGCCAGCGAGCGACATCGTAAGCCTGCCATCGCCGTGAGCGCTGCTCCGACTTACGACGACGGCCTGACGCCTGCTGCTGTGCCGCATCGACTCCGAAGCCGACATCATCGCGGAGCCGATCGTCGACGTAGGTGGTCAAGAATCTATCGACATCGTACGGAATCGTGGCTTTGGCGCCATCGTGACATCACCTCCTCTCCGGTCCGGAACCGACGCCTCCCCTGCCTGCGCAAGCATCCAGGTCCCGACGCATCATCTCCTCCGAAGCAAGGAACCGACGCCGCAGCGCGCCAACGACGCCGCACCTCCCCGACGCTGTGAGCTGTCTTTGTTTTCGCTTTTCCAAGGTACTGTTCTTTGTGGGTCTGTTTTGACTCCGGGCCCGATGCCGCGCACCTCGCGTTCGGCGCCGTACTTTGGGATTTCTTTGACCTCGACGTCGTAATAACTCCAGTTGGGGTTATTTGTTGCTAAAGACTGCTTTTAAGTGAAGAACCTATTTTTAAATCATTTCTACCATCCTGAAGTATTATTGATTACAGTATTGTGGATTTTTGTCGTTTGTGGTCTTGTGATAAATCTATATAAAGTATACTTATTTTTCTAAAACCTGTGTGGTGTCCATCTGTAGTGTTTTCACTGTATTACTGTATGTGTTCACAAATGCTTAACACACTGCCTCTGAGATAAGCCTGTCTGCTCGTGCCAAGCTACCAAGGGGATGAGCAGGGGTTATCCAGTAGTGTAATCCCCTTTCCCTGACTTAGAAGCAAGGGTCCCTATTTGGTCAAAGGTGCATACCATTGCCAACTAGAGACCCCCAGTTCTAACATTGGTGATCAGCGGTGAGGATTTGGACTTGCATTTGTGACTCATGTACAGTAATTGGTGCACACTACTAGTGAGTGCAGACCAAACGCAACCACATACATTTTTGGTCGAAGTTTTTTTTTTCTCCTTGGACTGTTATTTTTCTGAGAATTGTCAATTCTTATTGCCATGAGTCCACCAGCCTCTATTGCATCTATGGATCCAGAGTTTAAGGAAGAGAGGTTGGATACCTATAATGCCAAGCAGCTGAAAGCCTTCTGTAGAAAATTTAAAGTTGCTATTACAGGCCTCACAAAGAAGGATGAGTTCCACAAGGCGCTGAGGGCCTGGGTGGAAGCAAGAAATGCATCTGAAAATGTGGAGCACCCTGTGGAGGAGGCAGAAGGGCAGCTAGATGGGCCAGTGGGTCCAGGGGGGGAGAAAGTACCTACCCCGCCAGGCAGCAGTGTTTCTTCCAAAGACCTGTCCCCAGGAGAGCTGGAGGATAGGGAGAGAAATAGAAGGCATAGAATGGAGCTGGCCAGGCTCAAAATGGAGGGTCAAAAGGACCTAGAATATAAGAAGCTGGAGTTTGAAAATAACAAGTTAGCCTTGGAGAGAGAGAGAATGATATGGGAACATGAGTTGAGAATGAGAGAGCTTGATTTGGAGCTCGAGAGGCTTGAGGCCATGAGGGTCTCAGCCCAGCAACAGGAAAATTGGGTAGCTCAGGAAGTGAGCTTTGCTGAGTTGGAGGTGGAATCCAGCTCAGATGGTGGCAGCAATATTGAGTTATCTAGTGCTGAGTGGGTAGTACACACACCCAGAGATGTGGCACCTGACTTGGAGGGGGTTAACATACACCAGGAGGTTCAAGGATCTGAGGTAGCTCCAGTGGTGTGCAGTGTCCCGGAAGTAGATTGGGGCACTGGCGCAGGGGTTCATGGTCCTAGTGTTGGGAGGGACACTCCACTGACTCTAGATGAGAGGAGCAGGGAGGGTGGTTCCCCCATGGTTAAAGTCCTGGTCTGTGAATGTGGAGACCGCCCAGAAGAGTGTGGGTTGAGTGACAGAGACAGTCAGATACTGTCTTGCCAATCTCAGGAGAGTGGTGTGGGGTACGGGTGCAAGGCACTGGATGGTGAGGTGAAGGATAGTTTGGTGGGGTTCTATGACTCAAATTGTGGAGAGCATATTGTAAGCCCCTATTTTCCAGAGCTATGCCAACACCTGTTGGAGAGTGAGTTCTCTGACCCCAGGGAGCTCACATTGGAGGCAGACTTTTTGGTGGATTCCAGAGGGTCTGAAAAGGCATTGGGGAGTGACCCTAAGAGGAGTGGCTCAGGTATCTTCCAGCCCAGAGTGGTGGGAGAGGTTCAGAGTAGCCCAGCTAGGTCCCGGTGTAGTGGGAGGGGTGTAGGGCCTCACGTCCTGTCTTTAAGGGGAAGGAGTGAGAATGGGATATGTCCCGATAGTGCCCAACCTGTCTCAGAGCCTGGATGGTTCTTTAAGGGAACACCAGGTGGGGAGCCTAGTCTGTCCTGATGGACCACCCGTTGAGAGGGATCCCCTAATGTCAGGTGAACTGGGAGTGTCTGTAATCAGACCTCCATCAGTTCTGGTGTCTGGCAGTGCCACTCCTAAGTGGAGGGTGCAGAAGTCCAGATTGAGGGGTGAGAGGGGGAAAGAGTCCCCAGTGGAAGAACCAGTGGGTCAGGGGCCAGCCAGAAGGGCTGAGTCACCAGTGAATGACCATGGTGACACCACTTCTGTCCTGGGGGATCTTCGCGCGCTGTCAGATGGACAGGGGTCGGGAGATCTGCGCCAGGCAGGCTGTCACACGACACATGAGTTGTGTGTCACCCTCGGGTGGCATATGTGCTCCCAATGAAGTCCTGGTGCGCCGGGCAAGTGTTCAACCGCAGGGGTTGGTCCCTGGGTTGGGAAGCCAGGTTCAGGTGTTGTCTGACCTGGAGGGAGGGACAACTGTAAACAGTGTCCTGACCGGTTTGTCTTCTGGGGGTACCGCTCCTGATGGGAGGGTGCAGTACTCTGGAAGGGGATGCAGAGGGAGGGAGTCCTCGCCTCTGACCCCGGTTCAACTGGAGGGTTTAGACCCTAGGTTGGAGGGCCAGGTTCAGGGTATCTCCCCTGACCTGGCCGCCCAGTTGCAGGATAGAACCCCTGAACTGGTGGGCGAATTGTGAAGGACACCTGCCACAGGTGCCCTGGCAATTCTGGAAGGGGGTACCACTCCAGGTGGGAGGGTACAGAGCCCCAACGAAGAGAAGGAGGACCGGGTGTGGGAAAGCCCACCCCAGTCTCCTGTCCAGCCGCCAGGTACAGGCCCGGGGCTGGTGGGTCAGTGTCAGGATGTCATACCTGAACTGAAAGGAGGGAGAGTGGACAAAGGGTGCCAAGCACCTGGGGCTACTGCTCCCCGCTCTCTGACGCCACAGAGGTTTGAGAGCCCTGAGAGGCATAAGGCCTGGGTCTCATCACTGACCCCTGTCAGTGGCCACTGTGGCTTGCTGTCTGTCTGTTGGGACACCCCTGTGAGCAAGCTAAGGTTAGGGGCTGCACAGGTGGTGTCCACAGGTGAGGAAAAGGGTTCCCCAGGGGTTAGCTTGGTGGGCCATGAGAGTGAGAGTATGGACAGAGGGACCCAAATAGGCTCAGATTGGCGTAGAACTGGAGTATGCCCCTGCTGTTGCAGGCCAGTGTCCATGTTCTATCGCCCAAAGCAGAGAAGCCCATCAGGGTAGTGATTGGTCTCCCCTGCGTTTTGGCTGGAAGGGGGTTGTGTTGGACTTGGCCCTTTTTGCAGGGTCATCCCTGAACTATTTGCCTTCCTCTTGTATTTTCTCTGACCTGTTTTTGTTGGTTTTATGACTCTGGGCACTTTACCACTGCTGATCAGTGCTAAAGTGCATATGCTCTCCCTATTGTAAATTGATGTATTGATTAGTGACTCCATGATTGGATCATTTGATTTACTTGTCAGACCCTAGTATAGTGCACCAGGTGTGCCCAGGGCTTGTAAATTAAATGCTGCTGGTGGGCTTGCAAAAGAAACAGTTGATGGACGGAATGCTGGACAATGCAAACATTCACCCCCAGTCACAAGGATCTGGGTTTAATCCATCATTCTTTTGCTCACCACACCACCCCAGTTTGGACCCAGCCATATGCAAATCAGTCTTGACCCTGTTCCTTGTGGGAACAGTCCAGCCCGAACTGCCAAGCCAGGTCCTCCCTGGACCGGAAACAAGCATCCTGGGACCGGTTTCAGGGCATCACCCTTCTTCAGCCAGGCTAGCTTGAATCCAGTGGGGTAGTGAGCACGGGACCCACGTCTGGGCATACCCTTCCCACTTAGGGCGACATATGCAAAAGAAACAGTTGATGCACGGAATGCTGGACAATGCAAACATTCACCCCCAGTCACAAGGATCTGGGTTTAATCCATCATTCTTTTGCTCACCACACCACCCCAGTTTGGACCCAGCCATATGCAAATCAGTCTTGACCCTGTTCCTTGTGGGAACAGTCCAGCCCGAACTGCCAAGCCAGGTCCTCCCTGGACCTGAAACAAGCATCCTGGGACAGGTTTCAGGGCATCACCCTTCTTCAGCCAGGCTAGCTTGAATCCAGTGGGGTAGTGAGCACGGGACCCACGTCTGGGCATACCCTTCCCACTTAGGGCGACATATGCAAAAGAAACAGTTGATGGACGGAATGCTGGACAATGCAAACATTCACACCCAGTCACAAGGATCTGGGTTTAATCCATCATTCTTTTGCCCACCACACCACCCCAGTTTGGACCCAGCCATATGCAAATCAGTCTTGGCCCTGTTCCTTGTGGGAACAGTCCAGCCCGAACTGCCAAGCCACTTGTTTTGCCACCCACAGAAGCAGCTTGTAAAGTGTGTCTCAGGCCTGCCATTGCAGAGCCTGTGTGCAGTCTGACTGCCATGTCGACTTGGCAAGTGCACCCACTTGCCAGTCCCTAAACCTTCCCTTTATACATATTAGTCACCCCTATGGTAGGCCCAAGGGCAGGGTGCATTGTAAGTATAAGGTAGGACATGCCCTGGTGTGTGTGGCATGTCCTAATAGTGAATTACAGCCATTTTCGTTTTTCACTATTGCAAGGCTACCTGTTCCCCATAGGCCAGAATGGGCAGTTAGATTATTACATCTTATAATCCTAACTGACTCAGGGAACCAGGTAGAAATTCGAGTTTAGTATGCCTGAACTCAGAATGATAAAATACATATTTTAGTGAAGTTGGTTTTAACATTCTGTGTTTGAAAATACCACTTTTAGAAAGTGGGTATTTTCTTGCCTAACTATCCAAGCCTGCCTCTGCTAGGTTGTGTATTCCTTGTCTGGAGTTTGAGTGACAGGGGCTGGGGGCTGCCAGGAGACAGGGTGAGTCAGCACAAGGCTGAATAGAGAGATCTGCATGCAGATAGGAGGGAGGAGTTGCACCTGGGACCTGAATAGGGCTGTGCCTTCCCTCCACAATGCTGGCTCCACCTCCTGTGGTGTGTCTGATGTCCCTGGCCTACACTGTGAAAGGAAAGAAGGAGTCTTGTCAACAAAGTGCTCCAGGACTGACCAGAACTGGTTTTGACTAGGCAAAGGCCTCTCTGCCTTCAGAGAACAAAGAGAAAAGTAGTATAAATATTGGGACCCAGACCCAAGAACTTTAGATCACTTCTGGAACAACAAGACAGACCTCTACCAAGGAGAAGAACCAAAGGAAGCTGTAGGAGTTGGACTGCCCCCCTGCCAGTGTGCTGTGTTGCTGGGTTGGCCTACAGTGGTGTCTTCAGTGCCAAGGAGAGGGGAAAGGAACTTTGTGTGTACTTTCATCATCTTGCAGAATATTACTCCAAGGGCTTGATTTGAGCTTGCCTCCTGACCGAAGTCTCAGGGATACCAGCCTTCACCCCCTTCTGTTTGCCTGCATCTGGAACTTGCTGTTCTGGTGCTACAGAAGGAATTTGCAACACCTACGCCGGCGAGCGACGCTGTCTCCTGCATCGAAGCCGTGAGCGCTGCTCCGACTTGCAACGAAGACCCGACGCCGACCGCCGTGCCACATCGACGCCAGCGAGCAACATCGTAAGCCTGCCATCGCCGTGAGCGCTGCTCCGACTTAAGACGACGGCCCGACGCCTGCTGCTGTGCCGCATTGACTCCGAAGCCAACATCATCGCGGAGCCGATCGTCGACGTGGGTGGTCAAGAATCTATCGACATCGTGACATCGTACGGAACCGTGGCTTCGGCGCCATCGTGACATCACCTCCTCTCCGGTCCGGAACCGACGCCTCCCCTGCCTGCGCAAGCATCCAGGTCCCGACGCATCATCTCCTCCGAAGCAAGGAACCGACGCCGCAGCGCGCCAACGACGCCGCACCTCCCCTATGCCGTGAGCTGTCTTTGTTTTCGCTTTTCCAAGGTACTGTCCTTTGTGGGTCTGTTTTGACTCCGGGCCCGACGCCGCGCACCTCGCGGTTGGCGCCGTACTTTGGGATTTCTTTGACCTCGACGTCGTAATAACTCCAGTTGGGGTTATTTGTTGCTAAAGACTGCTTTTAAGAGAAGAACCTATTTTTAAATCATTTCTACCATCCTGAAGTGTTATTGATTACAGTATTGTGGATTTTTGTCGTTTGTGGTCTTGTGATAAATCTATATAAAGTATACTTATTTTTATAAAACCTGTGTGGTGTCCATCTGTAGTGTTTTCACTGTATTACTGTATGTGTTCACAAATTCTTAACACACTGCCTCTGAGATAAGCCTGTCTGCTCGTGCCAAGCTACCAAGGGGGTGAGCAGGGGTTATCCAGTAGTGTAATCCCCTTTCCCTGACTTAGAAGCAAGGGTCCCTATTTGGTCAAAGGTGCATACCATTGCCAACTAGAGACCCCCAGTTCTAACATGCACATAATAATAATTGTGCATAGTGACGAGGGTAACCACATAGTAAATAAGATCAATGAGAACAAATCCACCACATAGTAGCGGAAATCAGATAGAAGTTGGAGGGAAGGACAGAGTTAGAAAGATAGAAACAATGCAAAACTGACAAATATCATTTACCAAAGTTTGTCAGAGGTCTAAAATTGCCATGTTGTATTGCTTCATTCGAACACAGTATAATAGCACAAATGAAAAAACTGTCAAGCTACATCGATGCTTATTCTTGGATTCTTTAGCCAAGGAAGTAGTGGAATTCCCTATCAGTATTATGACTCCTTTGGTAGCCTGTAGGCGGCATATCCATTTAGCTTCCTTTTGTCTCACTAGCAGCTCGCGGTCACAACCCCTAGCTCCCAGGGGTACGTGATCAATACCGTGGAACCAGAAGGAATTATCATCAGGATGCACCTCCATAAAGTGGTCACTTACGGGGTATCGACTATCTTTATTGTGTATGGCCCTACGGTGTTCCTGAATTCTAACCTTGAGAGGACGTACTGTGCTTCCCACGTAAATGATGTTACATTTGCAACCCAAGATATACACCACATGCGTAGTATTGCAGTTGTTAAAATGTGCAATCCTGTGTACGTATGGGGTGTTGTACGTAAAGTTGGTGATTTTGTTTTTCCCGAAAGGACAGATGTTACAAGAGCCACAAGTGAAAAAACCCAAAGGTTTAGGAGGTAACCATGTCTCACGTTGATTTATTACATAGCTTGGGCACAGGATGTCACGCAAGGACCTGCCTTTACGATAAGTCATAGATGGTCTATCTGTCAAATGCTTGTTCAGGCCAGGAATGTCCCTAAGGGTACCCCAATTCTTGTTTAAAATTTTATAAACCTTGCAGCTATTTAGATTGTATTGTGTAACAAAACTTACTGTCCTTTCTTTCTTGTTGGTGGTTATCTCCCTGGGTTTGTTGCAAAGAGTGTCCTCCCTTTTAAGTTGTTGTGCCTTCACAATCGCTTTATCAAGTACTTCTCTTTTGTAACCTCTTTTGAGAAATCTTTTCTTGGATACCTGGATATTCTTACAATAAGTGTCTTCCTCACTGCAATTTCTTCTCAATCTTGTCATCTCCCCGTAAGGAATGTTGTTAATGACCGTTCGTGAATGGGCACTGTCAGCATGCAGAACCGCGTTGCAGGCAGTTTCTTTTCTATATAGGGTACTTTGTACAAATCCCTCTTTGACATAAAAATGTCATCGATATACCTCCCCCAGAACACAATATGTTCGGTCCAGGGGGAGGCGCGTCTGTGCCAGGCATACTCCCTCTCGAACCACCCCATGAAGAGGCAGGCGTACGAGGGAGTGAATTTAGAACCCATGGCGGTCCCGAGTATCTGGTGGAACCAAGTAGTGTCGTGCAGAAAGAAATTGTTACTTAGAATGATATCAATCATTTCTAATAACATTTCATTAAATTCATAATGCTCAGCACGTTCCCTATCCAAGAAAGCTCGAACTGCAAGTATGCCAAACTCCTTGCATATGCACGTATATAAGCTTTCTACATCAAATGTGACGAATGAAAGCTCATCTGACCACTGGAGGTCCTTGAACTTGATTAAGATGTCTTTACTGTCCCTGATGTACAAGGGAAGGTCAGTAACATATTTTTGAAGGCGGTAATCAACAAATTCCGAAAGCCTTTCGGTGGGTGAGTTTATCCCTGATATAATTGGGCGACCCGGGGGGAAGGCACCACCCTTATGAATTTTGGTCAATATCAAACTCACTCAATAATGTAGACATGTCGTGTTTTCCTTCATCATCTAGACTAAGCAAAAGTTGTACATTTCGGATGTCCGCAACAGAATGTGTCATGCTTTGTGGCACAGAGGATGGTTTAGATGTCTTGGGGATTTGATGAGAGAAAAAATCTTTAAGCTTCAAAGCCCTTATAAATTTATATAAATCTATATGAACTTCGGTCATAACCCCACCTTGTGTCGGACAAAAATTCAAACCTTTACTGAGAACAGCCAATTCATCAATGTCGAGAATTTTATTTGACAAATTAACAATTTTTAAGTCATAATCATTATTAGAATCATCAGGTACCATGTCATTCCATAGTTCATTATCATTCATTATTTCGATTTCGTCCCTACATTCTGTTTGCTGGTTGGCCCTCTTCCTATACCTGCCTTTTGACCTCCTCCCTCCCCTCCTGGTTTTGTTTAGTCTAGATGATGAAGGAAAACACGACATATCTACCTTATTGAGTGAGTTTGATATTGAACAAAATTGTAATATAGACAGTCATCTCAAACCAAAATCCAAATTTGTACCTGCTTACAACTACCATCCTAACATAGATACTTTCTATGATAAAGTGAGTGATGATTTGTACAAAATGGAGACATCAGGTAGATCCACACCATGTATTAACCACAACATTACCGCCAAGGAACGGCAAGCGCTTAACAGACTCAAATTGGACAATACTATTGTCATAAAAGAGGCCGACAAGGGCGGGAACGTTGTGGTTATGAACCATTGTGACTACATGTCAGAGATTGATCGACAACTGGGCAATTCTCTCTGTTACCAACGGATTCCTACTAACCCCATCAAAAGTCTTACATTGATGATAAAAGTGAAATTAAGTGAATGGAGGGATATTGGCCTGCTTTCAGAGGATGAGTTTAGATATCTTAGAATTGACAACCCGAAATACCCATGCATATACATCTTACCTAAGATTCATAAGGGTGGTGCCTTCCCCCCGGGTCGCCCAATTATATCAGGGATAAACTCGCCCACCGAAAGGCTTTCGGAATTTGTTGATCTCCGCCTTCAAAAATATGTTACTGACCTTCCCTCGTACATCAGGGACAGTAAAGACATCTTAATCAAGTTCAAGGACCTCCAGTGGTCAGATGAGCTTTCATTCGTCACATTTGATGTAGAAAGCTTATATACGTGCATATGTAAGGAGTTTGGTATACTTGCAGTTCGATCTTTCTTGGATAGGGGACGTGCTGAGCATTATGAATTTAATGAAATGTTATTAGAAATGATTGATATCATTCTAAGTAACAATTTCTTTCTGCACGACACTACTTGGTTCCACCAGATACTCGGGACGACCATGGGTTCTAAAGTCGCTCCCTCGTACGCCTGCCTCTTCATGGGGTGGTTCGAGAGGGAGTATGCCTGGCACAGACGCGCCCCCCCTGGACCGAACATATTGTGTTCTGGGGGAGGTATATCGATGACATCATTGTTCTGTGGTCTGGCACCATGGATCAGTTAGACCAATACTACACCTATTTGAATGCCAACACTTTCAATGTGAAACTCACTATGACTTGTCACAAAGATAAAATCAACTTCTTAGACATACATTTTTATGTCAAAGAGGGATTTGTACAAAGTACCCTATATAGAAAAGAAACTGCCTGCAACGCGGTTCTGCATGCTGACAGTGCCATTCATGAACGGTCATTAACAACATTCCTTACGGGGAGATGACAAGATTGAGAAGAAATTGCAGTGAGGAAGACACTTATTGTAAGAATATCCAGGTATCCAAGAAAAGATTTCTCAAAAGAGGTTACAAAAGAGAAGTACTTGATAAAGCGATTGTGAAGGCACAACAACTTAAAAGGGAGGACACTCTTTGCAACAAACCCAGGGAGATAACCACCAACAAGAAAAAAAGGACAGTAAGTTTTGTTACACAATACAATCTAAATAGCTGCAAGGTTTATAAAATTTTAAACACGAATTGGGGTACCCTTAGGGACATTCCTGGCCTGAACAAGCATTTGACAGATAGACCATCTATGACTTATCGTAAAGGCCAGTGGTGGTGCGTCCATTGGGGCGTTGGGGCATAGCCCCCCCGCCCGCAGCTCCCTCGGCGTCTCTGAACTTAAGTAAACTCTCAGTTTACTTAAGTTCAGAGACGCCGAGGGAGAACTGACAATCATGTCAGTCAGCATGACGTCGGCCGCCCACCCCCTTCAGAGTCTGAAGGGGGTGGGCGGTCCGGCGTCATGTTGACTGACAGGCATTGTCAGTCAGACCGTCACCAGGGGCATGCAGCAGCACAATGCTCAAGTGCGCATGAGTGGGCAAGGTCGGCGAATTTTTCTGCTGTGCCCAGTCATGCGCACTAGTGGCTGCACAGGCTGGCGCATGCCCATTAGGAGAGCAAGGGTTGAGCAAAGGCTCAAACCTCGGTCTCCTAATGGGCAGGCGGGCGGAGAGTAACCGTGCCCTAAGTCAATCCTGGCGCTGCTGGCAGCGCCACGATTGGCTGAGAGGGGTTGCCACCCACTTGCCAGCAGTGATGCGGCTGTTCCGTTCCTGTAGGCGCCCACGCCAACGGACCCGAGGCGGCGCGGACCTGCTCAGGTAGGATTTTTCTTTAATTTTAAAACTCCCCCCCACCCCGGCACTCACCCCCCTCCCCCCCGCGACACCCCACCCCCGCGAGCCGCGACTGGATAGTGATACTGGTCAGTAATAGACAGTCTGAGGATCTGTTGATAGTTACTTCAAGGCCCAGAGCTGATTAGATCGCATGTTTCATTGCATCGGGATCCTACCATGGAGCAGGGGGTGTGTGTGTGTTTTTCTGGGCTAGGCTTTAAACTGTCTGCCTCATTATAGCACTGAAGGAGATCATTGAAGCGGCTCAGGCTGGGATGCCTCATATGGAGAGTGAATTGAGCACAGTTGCTTGCACTTGATTCTTTTAGGTATTGAGATTACGATTACAAATAACTTTAGAAGAACTTCACAGAGGAGCGGAGGTGTGCAGGAAGTATTTTTCAATACTTCAGGATTGGACAATTCTGGAAAAGAGGGTGAGTGTTATGAGTGTTGTGTCCTCTTTTGTCTTTCCTGGTGAGTTAGGGTCATGTCACGGTTGTGTGTGTAGAGAAGGCACGTGAATTTGGCGGGAAGCTGATTTCATATCATTTTCATTTTTTGTAATTTATGTTCTATACTATGTCTGAAGACTCTGGAACATCTCTGCATAGTAGGTTCAACTCACGAGACCACTGACACAAATCTATTAAATCTCCCACCAAAGACTCACCAAAGACTCCGGATAGTTACCCGGGATTGCTGGTCACTTGATTTAACCAGGGAAACCGAGACACAGGGAGGTGAACATTTGAACATGGATGGCAGACACAGAGACGTCGAACCATGGGACAGACACACACTGAAACCAGGATGGGAAAGAGACACGGACACTGGACAGAGAGACACCGACAGTGCAACATATAGAAATTGACACTGTGACAGGGAGACAGGCAAGGACAATGGGAGTGGGAAGTGTGGTAACTTAGGGAGACCCCAAAACTGAGGCCTACACTGAAATATGGAAAGGAAAACAGGCAGAGACAGTCAAGGTGGGAGACCCAGACACTTAGACAAAGAGACACCAACATTGGGGCAGGCAGACACTGCATTTCGGACAGAGAAATAGATCGAACACTGGGACATAAAAGGAACCTTAATTTACTTGTCGTCGTACTTTCATGAAAGACCTAACGTCCAGGTGTGTTTTTTTGTTCTATTTGGCCTGCAAAGCCCATAGTATTTTCTGTATTGGCTTAATATCTCCCTCGGTTTTGTGCAATATAAGAATAGTTACTTCCTCGCGTAATAGTTTTATTTTGACTGGAGAGTATTTTGCGACCGACAAAGGTGTGATACACACTCTACAACAATGCACCATTAAAATAGCAGAAATTATGTTGACGCAGGAACACTGCCTCTTGTGCATTTTAGGGAACGTGGCATTGTGATTAATGGTGAATACGCTACATTACATGTTCACCAAGATATGGGAAACTGGTGAAACATTTCTCATGTGTAGGTGATTCAAACATTGTGTGTAACTAGACATCACGAGCGCCACCTTGTGGCTTTTCTTGCGTAGTTGAAAATGTTTGCAGTGTTCTCTTCCCGTCATCCATGTTGCAAACGCTCATCCACGCTGATTTTCTAAAGATTGGGATTGTAACACAATGTTGGAGTTTTTAATTTGTGTACCAGTTTTCAGTGGAATTCAGAAAATCAGAATTGTGTGTCCAACGCCTAATTATCCGCGATCGCAGAGCTGATAATCCGCGCTCATAAAATAGCACAAACGCACATTTATTTTCCTCTCTTTTTCAACGTGGAAAATATCTTTTCATGAGGATAAATCCCTGACGCTTTCCCCCCACAAGATATGGTTTAGCTCCTTTATCATCCAAATTGTGCCACTTACGCCTCTGTTTACTTGTGCAGTTATGGCGGGGAATGCATTGCAAATGTTTGTGCATAACCCCAATGTTGCTGTTTTGTCAGTGCTGCTCGCCACACTTGCAGTGGGCACTTCTGTGGGAGCCCCCGCTGCCCGGGAAGATGAAAGAACAGGGAGCTGTGCCTTTAAAAAATGCGGCTTGCAGCACCTGTCAGAGGCTTTCTGGGCCTGGCTAAGAAAAATGAACGTGAAAAAGCTCCTTCATTAACATAAAGCCATTTAGTTGATCAATGGTCCCCAGCAGTAAACAAGGATGGTTAATCCATAGAGCAGCTGATTGGGTCTGCAGCCCGCTGCCTGGGCGCGAGGGCTGCCGTGACAATAGGGAAGAACAATGTTTGTGATTGACCCGGCGCAGAGCACTGCCTGGAAAATTAAAACTGCTGAAGAGAGGGAAAGCAAAGCGAGACGGCGAGAGGGGGAGAGCTAGAGGTAAAGAAGAAGGCGAGGACACGACGGAAGGGGAGAGCAAAAAGGAGATGAGAGGGACAAGGGAAAAAGTGGGCTTGGGATAAGATGGAGGAGGGAAGGGGTGACAGATAAACTGGAGGGAGAACATGTGTAAATAAAGGAGGTAGGGAGGAAGAAATGCACAAGGAAGTAAGCAAAGAATTGGTCTATGGTGGGAAAGAAGGGTGAAGGGTGAAGGAAAGAAAAAGGTAAAGAGAAATAGATGGAAGAAGGGGTGTAAATGAGAAAGTTGTGAAAGAAAAGGAACAGAAAGAGAAGGGAAGAGGGGAAAAAAAGAAGGGGTAAATAGAAGTAAGGGAAAGAGAGGATAGTAAAGATGGGATGAAGAAAGTGAAGTGAAAGAAAGGGTAGTGAGAAAGAGATGGGACAGGTGTGATGGCAAGAAAGGAGGGAAGAAAGAAAAAGAGCAAGAAAGAACGCAAGACAGAAAAAGAAATCATCTGAATGAGAGCAACAGAGAAAGTAAACGAAGCACATATGTAAATAAAGAGAAAGTAAAGTCGGAAACAAATAAAGAAAAGTAGCATAGAAAGAGGATGCCAGGAGAGAAAAAGTAAAGGAACTGAGCTCTAGGTGATGAAATAGACAAATGGAAGTGAGGGAAAAAAGCACAGATAGAGACAGTGTAGAGGACAAAGGGAGAGGGGAAGAAAGAGTCAACAATAGGCTTAGGAAAAACCAACCATTCTGAGAGCACCTACAGTCAAGATCCTTCACCTTGTACATCAGTTAGAAGGCCTTAAGTCTACGTACAACTGTTAACATATCACTACATCTTTGGGAACACATAGTCTCAGGTGAAGGATCTTGACTGTAGGTGCTCTCAGAATGGTTGGTTTTTCCTAAGCCTATTGTTGACTGAACATTACGTGCTCTTGGACATAGTACTTAGTGTGTACATCTTATCTTAAGCAACATTTCAGCACTCCTTATTTTGGAATACCTTCTACTCTATTTAAAGGTATTTTCTGTATTCCTGGTATGAATGGCTCCAAACTAAATGGCCAAGAATGAGTTCTGGTGTTGGAATATGCAGAAGGGTTCAGGTTTGTGCAGTAGACTGTGATGAGTTTTCAACTTCCAGAGAAAATATAGAGAGGACATGAAATGAGAGAACTCTCCTAAGGGCATACTTTTTGAGGAGGCCCTCTGCTTTTGATTGCAGTGGCTCAGTTTATTTGGTGATTCACAATTCCAATCATGGGTAAAACATGGCTTGTTGAACATAGATGAGATGTACTTGCAAATTGTTGGATTGCGTATTGCATTTCAGGTTTTCAATTTGACCAATCTTTTGACTTCTTACCAACGAAATATGAGTGTCTTCCTGGTCGAGGACCACACTGCTTTTTCTCTTATCTGTCATGTGTCAAGACCCTGCTGGACTATGGGGTGAAAGAAAGCTTGAATAAGCAGCTACCTATGTTATATGACATCTCTTTATTAATGTAATAACTGCACTTTCAGAAATGCTTTATTAACCTTCCTGCTTTCTCAAATTTGCTTGAAAATGCACCATTTGCCCACTCTTTTTTTCAAAATGTTCTCGGGGGGAGAACCCTCCCAAACCCCCTGTAGGTGGTTCAGGCTCGCTCGCTCCGCTCGCTCGCTACAGTGCTGTACGACAATTGTTTTACGCAACACCACTTTCAAATGTCACCAGCCGCCACTGGTAAAGGCAGGTCCTTGCGTGACATCCTGTGCCCAAGCTATGTAATAAATCAACGTGAGACATGGTTACCTCCTAAACCTTAGGGTTTGTTCACTTGTGGCTCCTGTAACATCTGTCCTTTCGGGAAAAACAAAATCACCAACTTTACGTACAACACCCCTAACGTACACAGGATTGCACATTTTATCAACTGCAATACTACGCATGTGGTGTATATCTTGGGTTGCAAATGTAACATCATTTAAGTGGGAAGCACAGTACGTCCTCTCAAGGTTAGAATTCAGGAACACCGTAGGGCCATACACAATAAAGATAGTCGATACCCCGTAAGTGACCACTTTATGGAGGTGCATCCCGATGATAATTCCTTCTGGTTCCACGGTATTGATCACGTACCCCTGGGAGCAAGGGGTGGTGACCGCGAGCTACTAGTGAGACAAAAGGAAGCTAAATGGATATGCCGCCTACAGGCTACCCAAAGGGCTCATAATACTGATAGGGAATTCCACTACTTCCTTGGCTAAAGAATCCAAGAATAAGCATTGATGTAGCTTGACAGTTTTTTCATTTGTGCTATTATACTGTGTTCGAATGAAGCAATACAACATGGCAATTTTAGACCTCTGACAAACTTTGGTAAATGATATTTGTCAGTTTTGCATTGTTTCTATCTTTCTAACTCTGTCCTTCCCTCCAACTTCTATCTGATTTCCGCTACTATGTGGTGGATTTGTTCTCATTGATCTTATTTACTATGTGGTTACCCTCGTCACTATGCACAATTATTATTATGTGCACTGGAGAGCCACGGATATACTCCAATGTGGCCGCCATGATTGTTATTTCTTCGTTCGCTGCCCATACTTGACTGAGGTAGCTTGGTCATGACGTTATTGCGCCGAATTGTGATCATCTTAGGTCTGTTCTTTCATGCACCTATTTATTTTTCTATTTATTTCATTTTTGCTTTAATTATAAACTTATCATTTCATTTGCGTTGTAATCTGCGTTGTAATCAACTGTCGTGATGCTATTACGTCGACTTCAGTTTGACTAACGTTGGTCTTTTCATGTATCTATATTTTTGCTCATTTTGTTCTCGGGTTTATCTTCGAACATGAATTGTGTAGGCATTTATGTGGTGGTCACCCCCTCTTGCTCTATACTGTAGCTCTTATGTGATCTGTTGTTCTCTTGGCACATTCCAAGATGGCTGCCATAATTGGTTTCACCCGGCCCTACATATTTATTAGTATGGGTACTGGTGATCCCTTTACACATTTCTAGCTGGCCGCCTCTAATACTACTTTTCTATATACTGCCCCTAATTATTTATTTTGCAGGGCCATTTTGTGATCCAGCTGATTTGTGAATATGTCAGATCTGTTCCTCCTTTCACCTTTGCGTTCTATCGAGTCCTGTATTCATCTTAAGATGGCCGCCTTGATTGCTATCGCCCAGGCCGTTTTGTATGTTCCAATTTAGGTCACACGCTTATGGCGTCTTCACGCCGCATTGCGATCACTTCACCGTTGCTTCTAATTGATTTTAGTATACATCTTAAGATGGCCGCCTTGAATGTTATTGCCCAGCCCGCTTTTTATGTTTCATTTCAGGTCGCACGCTCGTGGCGTCATCACGCCGCATTGCGATTATCTTAAATTTGCTCTGGCAACAATGGCGCGGCTGCTCGTGCCACCATGCCAGATAGGATTCGTGTGTTACTTTGAGGTAAGCCCTCGCCGTGACATTTTGCTTGCATTTCACATGTTTTTACATTGTTGTGTTTATATTGAGGTATATATTTACTCTGGAAACAATGGCGCGGCAGATTATGCGACGCCGCTGCCAGTTGCCATGCCGGTTAGGACCCACGCGCTATGATAGAGGTAAGCGCTCGCAGTGACATTATGCCCCCTATCTATAGTTTTATACATCATTGTGCTTAAAATTAAGCAGTGCGTTACGGTGCACTTTGCGGGATTTGGGATTTTACTGGCTAACCGAGTATTTCGTGTAGAACTGATCATTTACATTTTTGGTCAACTGACATGGGTTGTCAAGCTTATACTGCCATTCTATATTTATTGTCTGGGCTATAGGTTTAATATGAGTCTTTCCTACGGGCATTACATTGAGGGGCAGTTTATACCATCGGCTAATGGTGAAGCTTTTTGATATTAAGGGGGCTATATGACAATGGGGATATCGGGGTTTAGATTAACTTTTGCTCACGAATGGCTTACAGGGGCGTAGGTGACGTAACATGTTTTGCCTATTCACCTGTTTGTAATGAATAATAAATTCGTTTCAGTTATATTGTGCATCTCAACCTTTATTGACAGCTGGTTGTTCCAAATTTGAGGAGCACTGCGTGCCCTGGGGCTTCAGATATTGGATGCCCTTTGCTTTTTTCTGAGGTGAGATATTTTTTGTGGATAGCAATACAATTAGCATTAATTCCTCATCTATGGTAACTGAGGTGAGATCATTATCTCACTCTCAGTCACCATCACCCGTTTGTCTTATTTACAGAAATACTTGCCGTCTTCCGTTGACAGTCCCCTGTTCCAAATCCGAGTACATCTGCTTGCCTTGGGGCCTTATAAATTGGAAGTTCTATTGATTCACTTCAGGTGAGATTATTTGATTTGGCAACATCACTGCCACTATTTGATGTTACTTTAAGCAATGCTTACTGCTAGCGCTGTCTCTCCACATTATTCCTTTGTTTATTTACAGAAACATATGGTGTGTTTTTTTGTTGATATTTGTCTGTTTCGCACCTGAGGACTTCCGTGTGCCTTGGGGCCTCATACTGTGGAAATCCTATTGATTTATCCTAAGGTGAGACAGCCTGATTTGTAAATATTACTGCCCTTATTCGATGCTAATTTAGAGTGATGCTTATTGCTAGCGTTATCTTTTCACATTACTCTCTTATCCTGGTAGAGAGTATCTATCTTTCGCTTACTCTTTACACTCGTCCATTCTTTTTGATTTACAGATATTGCTGTTTGGTATCTTCCACATGCGTGCCCTTTGATCTAAAGGGAACGATGGTCTTTAACTTTGTACTACATCACATTTAATATATTTGTTTTGGAACAGAGCCGACTCTGCTTGAGGTGAGATAATCCACATTGGCCTTAAACTTATCTTTAATGCTATCTTTCATAAGTATGAATAGCTATAGGTAAACTTCATAACTTCGTCATTTCTAACTGTTATTGCTTTCTATTTCTACTGTTCTGTTGGATAGAAATTTTGGTAATTGGGCCCTTTTGACCCAGTGTTCCCTGTACAGTACTTACTGTCGCCATTGGAGGCTTTGTTTATTAAAACATTTTTTTGCTTCCTGATGACCTATGAATGGCTGCTGTGTTGTTTTCCCATTAGATATAATTGGACTTTCTGTACTGGACGACCATTATAGGTGATGTCCCACACTAATGGACCTTGGAGTCAATTCTGTTATACCTGCTCTTTTGAATATTGAGTAAGGTGAGAGGCCTTCTCATATTATTGGGTTCTCTGTGGTCCTGAATTTGTTTTTATATTTTTATTCTCTTAAGTAATTTCTTATCTCTTTCAAATTCATATATATTCACTAATCAAGAATTTATTTAGCTTCTCACTACTGTTTTTGCTTTTGTTCCCCTTTGTTACATAACTTAGGATCACGGGTCTTATAAATGCTAATGTTCTTTCCTTTGACCTTCTATAAATATAATATTTTTAACCTGTCAATGTGTATTATGTCCTGTCTTTACTCATTTCTTTTCTTTTTTTCTTGTTATTTCTTTTTTTGCTTTTTCCCACTTTATATATTTATATTTATATTATGTTTTTTGGTTGAACCGGATGGTCATATGTATAGTATTTTGTATTGTCTATGTATTGTATGCCTTTTTGACAATTTATTGATGTTTTATTGTTGTCTTGTCATTGGTTTTGAAGTATATTGCGTGCTCTAATTTCTTTTCTGTTTTTGGGTCATCTTAAATATATTTGTCTTGTTTTGTTTTAAACAAAAAATCCTTTTCTTTGCTTAATGAGTATTGTGTATTTATATGTTGTATATGTATATTTATGTTATATATGTTATGATTATTACAGCCCTGACGAAGTTCCTGTGGCACTAGGGAACGAAACGCGTTGGCTGTGTGCCGGTTTTTAAAAAACAAACTACGCTAATAAAAAGAAGATATTTTGGATAACGTATGTCTCCTGACTGACTTCAATCGGAGTGCACCTTCCTTTCTTGTGGATGTAACAACAGTATGTTGACTATCTTCCAGCAGGAACAGCTTAATTTTTTTAATCATTCTGAGAGAGTGGAAAGTGGCTGAGGCAGTAGCACTTATCTGATCACCAAAGTTCAGTCTGTCATCCACTATAACTTCTAGGATTTTTGCTTTCCTAGTGGGTTTAGGGAGAGTGCCCAGTTCTACGGGCCACCAGTCTGAGGTCCAGAAGTTGGCATTATTTCCAAACATGATGATCTCAGTTTTGCCTGAGTTGAGCATCAGGCAATTCTGTATCATCCAGGTTTTAACTGCTTCCATGCAGTCGTGGAACCTCTTACTCTTCCCTGATTCAAGCCCTGGCAACAGAGACACAACAATTTGTGTATCGTCTGCGTAGGAGGTAAGACTAAAGCCGAAGGATCTAATCAGGGGGGCCAAGGACGATACGTAAACATTAAAAAGAGTAGAGCTAAGGTATGACCCCTGTGGCACTCCACAAGGTAGGGAAAATGGTTTGTAGTAGAATTTTTTCCAAGGACACAATTTGTGTTCTGTTGGTTAGAAAGGTTTTAAGTAACTTCCATGCTTTGCCTTGGACCCCACACGCCGACAGACGATCCATCAAGAGATCATGATGGACCGTGCCGAAGGCCGCAGAGAGATCCAACATGATTAATGCTGGCTTACCTCCCTGATTCAGGGCTTTCCTAATTTCTTCTGTTGATTTTATAAGGGCTGACTCTGTGCTGTGTCCTTCTCTATAAAACTTTTCAAATAAATAAATAAATAAAATCATAGAGCCCCTGAAAATCAGTTACCTGGTTACCCTTCACCCAACCATCCAGTGCTCTGCAAAAGGAAGCAACATACTCAACCCAAGCGTGAGATTCAAGTTTCTTACTGGCCCTGAACTTCTGTCTATACAGTTGTTGAGTCAAACCATACCTTCTGATCAAGGCCTCCTTCATGGGAGTATAAATCACTTCATCCTCCTCAGGTAAAGCTAGGAAGGTGTCCCTCCCCTCTGCAGTGAAGTGGCTCCACAACCCCACTCCCCAGTCTCTCTCTGGGACTCTGTGGGAACTCATTGCTACCTCATACCCCTTGAACAACTGACCAATGTCATCACCTATCACAAAATCTTTGATCACCTCTTTAGGAATAAGTACCCTTCCTTCCACATGCGCTGAAGTCAATCTCCACCAATGGAACTGGACTCCACACTCTTGGCTTTTATGTCCAGCTCCTTCAAACTTCTCTTATGCTCTAAGAGCATCTTCTTTTCCGCCATGGCAAGTTTCTGCCTCTCTAATTCTAATTTATTTTCCTCCATGTCACTATCTCTCCCCAGCTTGAGCTTGGCAAGCCCCGACTCATGAACTCTGCTTCTTTGTCTGTCCTCCAGCTCCTCTGGAGACAAACCCTTTGAAGATACACTGCTGCCCTCCCTGGAGAGCACCCTCCCTCCACTCAGAATAAAAAGCTCATTCTGCTGCCCATCTAAATCCTCTGCCTCCACCGTAGGACCCTCAGTATGCCCACTGGCGTTCCTTGATTCCAACCAGGCCCTCGGTGCCTTTTGGTATTCCTCATTTCTGGAGAGGCCTCTCACCAAGATTTTTCATTTCTTGCAGAGTGATTTCAATTGTGGCACAATGTAGGTTTCCACTCTCTCTTCTTCAAAATCAAAATCCACAGATGCCATTGATGCTGGTTTTGTCATGGTGAAAACTGGAAGTTCACAAGTGGTAGAAAAATCCAAAAGAAAGTTAATCAAATAGAATGTGGTTACATAACGGTCTGCACTATACTAGTAGTGTCTACCAATCACTGTATTTTAGGCACAAATGCAAGTCCTAATCCTCACCGCTGACCACCAGTGTTAGAAATGGGGGTCTCTAGTTGGCAATGGTTTGCACCTTTGTCCAAGTAGGGACCCTTGCTTCTAGTCAGGGTAAGGGAGTTATGCCCTTAGACAACCCCTGCTCACCCCCTTGGTAGCTTGGCACGAGCAGTCAAGCTTATCTCAGAGGCAGTGTGTAAAGCATTGGTGCAAACATACGGTAACACAGAGAAAACACTACAAATGGACACCACACCAGTTTAGAAAAATAGGGAATCTTTATCTAAACAAAACAAGACCAAAACGACAAAAATCCACCATACATGTTTCATGATATCTGCAAAAATAGGTTATTCACAAAATAAGGCTTAAAGCAACAAATAGCCCCACCTGAGGCAATTACAACGTCGTGACCGGTGAAAACTCCCAAAGTACGGCACCCACCGCGAGGACCCCAAAGAACAGTACCTTGGCAACGATGAAAACAAAGACAGTGCACGGTGTAGGAGAGGTGATGCTTCGTTGGCGCTGGGTGGCGTTGGTTCCTTACAACCACAGGGGAGGTGATGTGTTGGTTCCTTACTGCGATGCAGGGGAGGTGAGGTGTCGGTTCCTTACTGTTTTCGGAGAGGTGATGTCACTGTGGCAGCGAGGCATCAGTTCCTCACGACGGTGCGGTGTCGATGTGTTCGGGAGGTCACTCATGACAGGTATCGGCTCCGCAATGATGAAGCACCGGCGACAGTGAGGTCGGTCTGTGGTGCGAGTCGGGGCGGTGCATTGTGAGCGTCACTAGTGGTGTCCTCAGCTCCGGTGCAGGCAGTGGCCTCAGTGACGGCGTCAGAGTCGATACGGTGCAGCGACGGCAGGCGTCGGGCTGCGGTGCAAGTCGGGACAGTGCGTTGTGCACTTCACGAGCGATGCCCACGGCTTTATTGCAGATTGCGTGGTTGCTCACCAGCATCAGTGTTGCTTTTTCCCTCTGTGGCAGCTGAAACAGCAGTTCCAGATGCAAGAGGACAGAGGGAGTGAAGTCTTTGTGTCCCTGAGACTTCAGAACAGGATGCAAGCACTACACCAAGCCATTGGAGATCTTCTTCAAGCAGGATACACAGCACACTACAGTCTTTGTTGTCCTCTCCTTGGCAGAAGTAGCCACTGCAGGCCAACCCAGCAAAGCATCCACACAGCAATGGGGCAGTACTTCTTCAGCTTTCCCAGCTCTTGTCCTTGGCAGAGGTTCCTCTTGAGTCTAGAAGTAATCTAAAGTTCCACATTTTCCTTTGTTCTCTTGTGGCAAATCATCTCTCAGCTCAGTCCAAACAAGTTCTGTCCTCTCTGGTCCAGCTTCTTGGCAGGAGGTAGAGACGCCATTGGGCACAGGAGACAGGGCCTATTCAGGTGCAAGGAAATCTCCTCCCACTACTCTAAATGCAGCCCAGGTCTATTCAGCTCAGCTCAGAGTCTTCCAGGAAAGGCAGGACACACCTCAACCACCCAGTGGTGGTCTACAGTGAATTCACATCCCCAGCTCCTGTCACTCCAAAATCAGACAGTCAATACACAACCCAGCAGAGACACATAGGATGGCTAAGCAAGAAAACCTTCTAAAAGTGTCATTGTCAAATGCACAATTTAAAAACCATCTTTACTAAAACATGTGTTATTAAATTAAGAGCCTAAACTCCATTTCTCTATCTTGTCCCAATGGAAAGTTATACTTGTAAGATGTTACTTCTATGTTACTCAATGGGACAGATATCCTTTCAATAGTGAAAAATGAAATGCTCAGCATTTCACTATTAGGACATGCCAACACATAAGTACATGTCCTACCTTTCACCTACAGTGTACCCTGCCCATGGGGATACCTTGGGCCTTCCTGAGGGGTGTCTTATATGTAAGAAAAGGGAAGGTTAGAGCCTGGCAAGTGGGTTCAGTTGCCAGGTCGACATGGCAGTAAAAACTGCACGCAGACACTGCAGTGGCAGGTCTGAGAACCCTTTGCAAGGCTGCTTGTGTGGGTGGCACAATCATTTCTGCAGGTCCACTAGCAGCATTTGATTTACAGGCCATTTGCACACACTGTGCACTGTACTAGGGACATACTAGTAAATCAAATAAGCCAATCATGGAAACACCAATCCATAAACACAATTTACATAGGGAGCACTTGCACTTTGGCACTGATCAGCAGTGGAAAAGTGCCCAAAGCATCTAGACCAGCAAAAATGAAATCCAGCACACAACAAAAATACAGGAGGCAGAGGCAAAAAACCAGGGAAACCACACCAAGGATGCCAGGTCTAACAGAGATGCACACCCAAATCTGCATTTGTGTTGTCTCATACAATGCTACATAGCAGATGACATGTGTTAGTAAGTGTAAGAGTGTTGAGACTCCATATCACAGGATCATCCCAATACCATCCGGACTGTCTCCCATCTCCTTTTGTAGACTCGCATTGGAAGATTCATATGTAGCAATGGCAGGAAACACAGATTACAAGAATGCTGAAGATGAGGATTGGTCAGTACAGATGTGTTTGCCAGCAAAATTCAAGTAAGATGTCAATTTTTTTAGTCAAATCAGGACATTACAGTGAATGTATATATACTTTAGGCTCCAAGTCGCTTCTATTTGGATAGTGTGATCAGAGGAGAACAAAGTCTGCACTTGCCTCATGTAGTAATGTGTGTCGTTCTGATGTGTGCAACTACTAGATTATGTTTCGTCTTCCATTTCAGTGGGCCCAGCTGGCCAAGAACAACAGGACCTGGGGCAGAGCAGTACATCGTTGGGGCACCGGTGGCCACAAACTCTCTCCACAACTGAATAGGAGGAGGGACCTTCAACATCAGAAGGCAGGGGAAATGTGCCCACCCGGACAGAAACAGAACACACCTCAAGTGCTACAGACCGGATGGAGGCTGAGGACATTGTAGGGGGGTGAAGAACTGGACACCTCTGGCCGAGGTGGAGGAGATAGACTCTCCCCAGACAACCTACAATGTTCGTTTGGTGAGGTGTCCCCAGGCCAGGTCACACCACAACCTGTGCCTGTCACCAGCCCCTCCCTGACTCTAGAGGCCCCCATTACATTGGGGTCTCCAGCTGCATCCCCTGCCTCTAGTCCCCTTCCAAACGGTTGGCAGGAAGACCCAAACAAAGGCTCTGACCCCAAAACACCACACTCCTCATGTCGAATCAAAACCCCTCCCTGTATTGTGATTCCTGTGGCTGCATCCCAGGAAGTGATGGAGGCATGAGAGGGGCAGCCAGACATGTACTCTTGCTTCATGCTACAGCTGTGATGAGCTGCGTATGTTGTGAGAGGAATATGCAAGATCCATGGCCATCCTCACTGCTGCTATCACTTCCTTGAGTACAGCCATGTCGTCTGCCCTTGCCCAACGTCCCTCCCAAACCACCCTCAATGTTTCACCCTGTACGTTACCCCACACTGTTCCCCCACATACTCCTTGTGTGTCCTTCACAGGCCAGCCAGGAGTCGGCATCGGATTCTGAGAATCTGAACGTTGTGGAAATTGAGGATGACCAGAACAGTTAACTTGTTTGACTATGCCTTGCTTTTGGACATTTACTTTGCCCCTTGTATATAGACTGGTTCCCCAGATGCTTACTGACGTGTTTTATTTATGTTGCCCAACCCTTTCCAAGTCCCCTGTTCATTCTGTGCAAAGAACATTATTTGCTTTCCTTTCTCCCTTCTAAACGGACAGTTTTTTGCTTATTTTTTTTTATCCATTTGATTATACATAAACTTATATTTTGAATCAAAGTATCTCTATCTTCCTAACTTCATTATAAACGTTGTGTTCAAAGTATGGACATATATCTTGGGAGTAGTTATTTGCTCTGCACATGATAGCTTGTTGCACTGATGGTGTTACACTTTTACATGTGTCACTCACACACATTCATCCTCACATCTCTAGGCCACCACAAGGGTAAACAATTGGCCATCAGTACATAATACGCAACTTAGTCTTGACTTGTGAGGGTTTTATTGATTATTTACACATATTGTGGCTAATATTTTTTCCTGTGATTATGAGGTATCGTGCTTGCGACTTTGCAAATTTAGTGGTGATGTTCGCTGTGAGTATGTGCGTTTGTTGTGTTGTTGCCGAGGTGCAGGTTGGTGTGGTGCAGATACCTGTACAGGTGGGGCAAGTTCCTTGACAGGGGCTGAAGGTGGCTGTCCAGATGAGTGGAGTGCCTGGACAGGGGTTGATGGTGTCTGTACAGTTGGGGGAGTGCCTGGACAGGGGTTGAAGGTGTCTGTAATGGTGGGGGGAGTGCCTGGACAGGGGGCGATGGTGGATGTGCAGTGGGGGGGCCTGCGCAAGGGTGGTGGTGGCAGTGAACTCTTGCAGTGAGCCTGTGCAGCTTGTGGTACAGGTGGGTGGGTGTGATGGCTCCTCTCCCTGCGTTGACCTTGAAGGGAAACTATGGGTCAGTTTCAGCATGCTCTCCATCATCTTTATGACCAAGGCACCGTGTCTTGCACTCTCTTCCCTATGGATGGCAATGATGTCATTTATCTTCTTGGACATCTTTTACCAAGATTTATCCATCCTGTCCAACACCTGGGTCAGTTTGTCCACCACCTGAAGGATTTGGTGCATGTCCTGCAGTGCCTCTGACATGTCTGGCAGAGTAGTCCCTATGGCCCTAATGTCCTGCCTCACATCAGCCTGATGTTGAAATAACTCCTCCTCCCATTGGCCACCACGGCCATCTGCTAGCCCCCACCGCATGGGACGGCCATGGATAAAACCTTCAGGTCCACCAGCAAGGGGTGGCAGGTGGTAGTCTGTGGACAGGAGATTGGTACCCAGAGGATACCTGCATTCCACCAGGGGTAGTAGGTCCCTCAGTTGGTGGACAGAATGCCTGGGATGCACTGTATTGGGAGGAGTATGTAGGGGAATCACACTTCTGTCCTGGATGTGAGGGCTGTGAGGGAGTGATGTCGTTGTTGGGGTATGTGAGAGCTATGGCTGGTTAGTGCTATGCTGAGAACAGGCAATCCTAGGCTTTGGGTGATGAGGCATTTTTCTGGGCAGAGGGGGGTGGCATTACACAGTTTGCCTAGTGGACCCAATATTATGGTCAGGGCATCGGACACCTCATCCTCTGTCTGAAGGGCCAGATAGTTACCATCACCCTCCAATTCATCCGCCTACTCCGGTACTTTCTCCTCCTCCTCCTTCTCTTGCGCATTACTAGAAGCTAAAATGACTGCTTGTAGGAGTAGTGGGCTCTACCCTTCAATTGCCCATCATTTGCCACTGGTGGAAAGTCCATTGTCCTCATCATCCTCATCACTTGCAACACAGAGGTTGCAACAGGATACCTAATTGACCTAGTATATAATGTGGTGTAACACAAGGGTTGATTCTACTGTACTTTGCATCAAAGGATGATGCACATGCTGGTTTGGGTACACCTGCAATTGACAGCTCACTACATAGCACTGAGGTGTTGAATGGAGATGTACAATGCACAAACAAACTAACCAGCTCCAGCCTCAGTTCTGGGTTGCTTTGAGATCCCCTCTTGATGTCAACTGCTAAATCTGGCTTCTTGTAGGTGTAGCCAAAAATGTGGTCTTTGATCCAGCAGCATGAGAAGGAAGTGACCCCATACCTAATGATCTGCATGACTAATATACTAACAGGCACATGTGACACACACATAACTGAAAGAGTATGTATGTTACTTTTTACTCACCAACTACAGATGCTATGCAGAAGGGGATAAATCTGCTAAAGTCCTTCCCCAAGGCTTTAAGGGCCAGATGTATGACCCGCCAATTAGCGAGTCGCAAATTGCGTCGCATTTACGACTCACAATTTGCGACTCGCTAATTGGAATGCACAACAGTGTCTCAGACACTGTTTGCGATTCCTAATGGGGTTGCAAATTGCATGCCTCATTAATATTAGTGAGGCAGGCGAATTTGCGACCCCTTTAGGAATGGCTAGTACTCACAGGGATGGTGGCCTGCTGGGGTCAGCAGACCACCATGTCTGTGACTGCTTTTTTAATAAAGCAGTTTTTTTCCAAATGCAGCCCGTTTTCCTTAAAGGAAAACGGGATGCATTTAAAAAAGAAAAATTAAACTTTTCGGTTTCATTTTTTTAAGGGCAGTCAGTGGTCTCTGGGCCCACTGCCTGCTCTTAAAAAATATTTCCCACATACTCACAAAGGGGAAGGGGTCCCCTAAGGACCCCTTCCCCTTTGCGGGTGGTTTACCGCAAACACCGTAAACTGCGAGTGTTTTGCGGCCGCAAATGTGGCCGCAAAACATTAGTACATAGCATGTTGACTCGCTATTCGGAAGGGACGCCCCTTCCTAATAGCGAGAGCTGCAAATGCTATTTTGCAAGTCAGTGACTCGCAAAATAGCATTTGTACATGCTATTACCCTTTTTTGCGGCCGCAAACGGGAGGATCTCCCGTTTTTGGCCACAAAAAAGGGTCGTACATCTGGCCCTAGATCTTCTGAATGATTTTAGAATCCATAATTAGGAACACTATATAGCTCGCTTGCCAGATGGACAGATGCGAGTGGGTTTGACTGCTGCAGCCAGGATGTCTTGCATACCCCGGGATGGGGTTGTCTGCAGCACTGATGAAATCCTGCCAGCAGCTGTAATGAGACATATATACATGTCCATATTCAAGTACACAGGATGATAGCAATAAGTTAACATGTATATGTTGTTGTCATAGACCAGTTATATGTTATTTCTGGCCAGTGTGCTGTCAATGGATGATGTCTTGTACAACACACATCCTAAACTCATATATTTATCCTGTCACTTATATATGAGAATACAGTAGAAGAGGAGGTAAGCTGAATTCAAGATTTGACTAGGATCACACATTCGGTAAAGTGTAGAGGCTAGAACGGTTGCCGACTACATTGGACTTACGTTGTGTAGTTCAGCTATCAGATGTATATATTTCACTTCCTCTATATCCACCTTAGCAGCCCATACACCCCTCCCCAAACAACACAACCCAACTGGCATCAGCGCGACCCTCATCCGCATCAATTTCCATACATTTTGGGCCCTGGGATTTTGCTTGAGGGTTTTCACGTCATGGACTTACAATCCAGTTGTAGCTGTTCCACTTCATATGACACAATATAGTCTATTATGTACATACTGCATTCACTTGCCATATATTTAGTGTCATCCTTTCACTAGCCACCATGGTGTGATATGGTATGATGTAAAATGCCATATGTGGGCATATTGAGATGAGGGACAACAGTGATGTTAGACACATACAACATACTGTGGACTTTAAATACACAGTTTATGAGCATTCAGGTACATCATTCTTGGTCTAGTTACCAGGGTCCTACATCCACCCAGTGTGTGGTTCCTGACGAGATGTCACAGCCAACCTTGTAGCAGATGTCACTGTGGGGACTGGATTTCTGGACAACAACATTGGGCCTATAAAGATATGTGTGTTTGCCAGTTAACATTCCAGTTGCCACATGTGATGCACTAGATTTCAGAGTTCAGTTCACAGGTCTGGCACTGTTGATGGAATAAATGTAATATGTCCATGGGTTGTCTGCTAACAGTGTAGGCTTTTAGACCCTCTCCTGACCACTATTACTTACCAGTTTGTGATGGTGATTTGGATTGCTGTTGCTGATGTCATTGCCTCCCAGCAGATGCAGGGAACTCTGCTACAGTGGATGACTGTACTCTGCCTGCATGTGTCAATAGAGGAGAACAGAGAAAAGTCAGTTAACAGCAAATGTACATGTGCAACTTGTCAGAAATGTCCTCACTTTGTCTACATGCTAACAGTAATGCTAAGTGGAAGGGGCACTTTGTCTATTGCTATTTACCAGTGTTAGGTATATACACCAGCAGGGCTGGGCCCCTGTTTGTGATAGAGGAAATGGGATTTGCCATTTCCATCACAAAGGACTCTGGGACTTCTAGTACAATCTATGAATAAAGACACTTGATGCTATGATTTACTATGCTTTTGACACACACTTGGGAGAATTTCCATAATCACAATTGTTTTGCAATGCAGACAGACATTGCGTACACATTTTATTGTTATCACATTTACCTGGTACCACATTGTGGATATCACTCACAGGCAGCCCATGGAGCATGTGGGGGTGCATGGTGTTGAGGACATCCTCCTTTAGTGTGGTGAGATGGAGGCGGGGTCCAGATTGTAAACCAGGGAGAACTCTGGCCACCTCAATCCTGGCGTACTTCTCCTGCTCCCGCCACTTCTCATCCTACCACTTCTTCCTTATGTCAGTTACAGTGCGGACATCCTCCCCCAACGCTGTGACTGCAGTGGCTAAATGCTTCCATATGGCTGCCTTCTGTGTGCCACTGGTGCTGTAAGGGGGGAAACCATGGAGCCTTTTGTGGTGCCTAACAATGAACTCCAGAATCATGGTGGTCTCTTCCTCAGTATAATTATTCTTCCTCCTCTGTGGTAGCATTTTTTGAAACAAGGTGCAGAGCAGGCATGCAGGAACTCTATGTGGCCAAACCTGGGCCTTGTTTGTGTGCTGCTTTTAATTAGGTTTGTAGTGCAGGTCTTGCAGGTGGTGTCAATTGACTGCAGGTGTAGGTGATTACATTTCATCCAGCCCGAGCCGGAGATTCCGGTCTGGAAGCGGAGATTCCGGCACAGGTGCAGAAATTACGCCCTGAGTGGGGAGATTCTGCCCCGACTGGGGACATAAAGATACGACTCGTAAATTAATTCTGTGAGTACTACTACGTGAGGACTATGCTTTATGGAGGAGGAATCATCCTCACCCTACTGGATGATGATGGGAGAGTCATACTTCCCCTCCCCTTCAATCTCTCCAGCTGCCCTAGTCCAGGCCTTCAGGGTGTTAAGCAACCCTGCCTTCCTAATCTTGTTGAATGCAGGCAGCCCACTAAGCCTATACTGAATCCTAAGCTCAGCCATCTTGAGTTTAGTCAGTTTAGCTAGGTCCAGCTCCATGGTAGCCTTAATTTTGGGTCACAACAGCTATCAATTAGACTTACAACAATTTTTAGAAGACTCAAAACAATGGATTAAAAATCATTTTTGTCCAATTTCAATAATTCAAAATCAAAAGATTTGTTCTAAGACAATTCATAGAATTTTTAAAATCTTAATTCACTACACTGAAAGGTGTACTTCTAAACACAAGTCTGAATACACACTGCTGAACACCAAATGTTGGAAAGTGGGTTATTAGTAGTGGTAAATATGCATCTACCACTGTCAATAAGGCCACTAACACGGTCTAGGGCTAAGTATAGGTCTCTCTAAATTATTACCATGCTCAACCCTCTGTAGTTTGGCTGCGAGGAGGCAGGCTTAACTTAGAAGACAGGTATGTAAAGCATTTAAAAACAACAATTCAGTAAATAATTAAGACACAACACACAATAAAAATCCCACTCCAATTTATAAAAATCCGAACCATTTTTATCTTTAAAATTACACCTAAATGACAAAAAATCCAATGTAGGGAACCGGAGATATGAATTTTTAAAGAATTACCACTTTATAGTGCTTGAACGCCTATAGAGCTACTCTGGGACATCTGGTCATGGTTGACATGGACAAAGTCAAAGTTTTAGGTCAACTGCAATGGAGTCCTTCTGGGATACCCCACACAGTAGGCCTCGGTCAAAATGTTACCTTCGCACTTCGAAACTTTTCTGGAGCTTTTTCTGCTGGGGTACCTCAATGCTCATAACCAGTCCAGATTCGGTGAGGATTTGCTGGCTTGACTTTCAGGGAGCTCCCGGTCAAACTCTGGAAGTTGGACCTCTGGAGCTCTTCAGCAGGATGAACCTGGGATCTGGACCGGGTTGCAGTTGAAGGTGGCCGGCTTGGCTCTCGCGGTTGAGTCGGTCACTTATGGAGTTTTTTTCCAAAGTTGCTCCAAACTTCTGGAACTTGTTCCTGAAGTTCCTCTTGAGCGTCCAAAGTGTCCAAAACATAATCCAAGGGTCTGGAAGTTCCAAAAGGCTCCTTGAAATGTTGGGACCATAATTCCCACAATGCACCTGGGCAAAAACCTTTACAAATCCACTGGACGCACTCCAGGAAAGGGACTCTTGGTAGTGATGGTCCAGGTGAGCTCTGTTAACCTTTAGCTTGCAAATGAGTCCACTCTTTAATCCTTTTGAAGTGGGTTACATTCACAGGGCTGTAGTTCCTAATAATGAAGCATGCTCAGTCAGTCAAAATGCAGGACCTGGTGGTGCAAATCTAGTTTCCAGCTTGGAAATTCTTCTTTTTCTCTTTGCTTCAAGAAGTGGATCTGAGAGGTTCTGTTCCTCTCACGTATGTATTCACTGTTTTCTGGGGTCAAGCAGAAGAGCACTCCTGTCTAACTAGGTGCAAGGCAACAATCCAGAGCATGACCACTTCCTCCAAAGTGTGGAATATTCTTCTCCCAGAAAGCACTATTCCTCCAAATTTAAGTATGGCTCAAATGCCAGCAGAGGAGCAAGAACTAGCTAAACCAACCTCCAGTATGGCTCATTTCCATAGCTCTCCTTCCCCTAACATCTGCAGATTCCTTCCTTAAGCCTGCCATCTGGCTTGATCAGATGGTATGGGGGGTAGGCAGACCTGGCATCCCTGCCTGTCTTGTTCATCCCTTGAAGCCTCATGATTTACAACCCCTCCGCCCTGCTTTGACATTCCTGTGTAGAAGAGCTCTCTCCAACAGATACCCTCTTCCCTGGTGAGACACTTATCACTTCATCAAAGCAGCGTGGTTAATTCTGTTAATTCTGGCCAAACAGGGAGGACTGCAGGAAGGCTGAATTTTGGCTTAAAGACAAGAAAATCTCATACCTTATTTTCTGTACAATTTAAGATAAATTCAGCAATGGCTTATTGATCAATTTATCAATACCATTCTCCTAAGTCCTTGAATGATATCTGCATTCAACTCCTAGCAATATTTATGCATTCATAAACTATTGCGATGTAATCGTATGGGGCTATTCATCTACCTTGGGAAACTGCAATGTGCAATTTCTCCATCATCAGGGCATATAAAACATCATTTATAAGAGCCCTGCTTATAGTTACATAACCCCCCCCCCCGCCTCTGGGAGACCTAGGGGAGACCTTGGGGGTTCTGAATATGTAAAAATAATGTAGATCCACACTCCACAGTGCTCCTAGCACCAACATCGATTTTGGGAGGCACTTTACTACAATGGGGAAGGGAAATGTGCAATTTCTCTACCCCCAGGATATGTAAAACATTGTTTATAAGGACCCTGCTTGTAATTAAATGACCCCTGCCCCCTGCCCCAAGACACCTAGGGAAGACTTTGGGGGTAGCTAATATTTAAGAATATTGTTGATTATCACTTTTTAAGTGCCTCTACTGCCACAATCGAGTGTGGGCACAATTTACATTTTAAAGCAGTGCTGCAACACAGTGCTGCTTTTAAAAAGACCTCAGGCTCTCAGCAGTGCACACATGCAAAAACAACAAAGGCTGCTGGCATCTAAACTGCCATGCCCTATTATATACTAGGGTATTAAAGGTAGTTTTAATCCCCCTGCCTTACTATCTACTAGGGACTCATAGGGTAGGTCATGCCAATTATAGGTATATCCTACACATAGTGTACCCTGCAACATGTTTGTGTTTTCACTGTGTTTTCAACATAGCACTGGCCCTTGGCCTGGTTAGACAGAGCCCAGGCACAGTCAGAGTTAGTTACCACCAGTAATAGTAAGCAAATAAAATATGGGCTGCACAGGGCACACAGGATGACTTTGCAACATGGATTTACAATTCAGTCATTCACACTTATAGTAAGCATATTCCTCTCAACCGTTTATGTATTTTTTGCAGTTATATATGATGGGGAGTGCTCCTCCACCTGAAAGTACTGATGAAGTTTCTGGGCTCCTAATCGGCTCGTCAGTCTACTCTGGATGTGTGTAACAATGAAGCCAATCAATCAATCAATCATGTCACTTATAAAGCGCACTACATACCCGCGAGGGTCTCAAGGCGCTGGGGGAAGAGGGGGGTGGTGCTGCTACTGATCGAAGAGCCAGGTCTTGAGGAGTCTTCTGAAGGCCAGTAGGTCTTGGGTCTGCCGAAGGTTGGTGGGGAGGGTGTTCCAGGTCTTGGCGGCGAGGTGGGAGAAGGATCTGCCGCCGGCGGTCGTTTTCCGGATGCGGGGGACTGTGGCGAGGGCGAGGCTGGTGGAGCGGAGCTGGCGGGTGGGGGTGTAGAAGCTGAGTCGTCTGTTGAGGAGGCTGGTCCGGAGTTGTGGAGTGCTTTGTGTGTGTGGGTGAGGAGCTTGAAGGTTATCCTCTTGTTGACAGGGAGCCAGTGCAGGTCTCTCAGGTGGGGTGTGATGTGGCTGCGTCGGGGGATGTCGAGGATAAGACGTGCAGAGGCGTTCTGGATGCGTTGCAGCCGTCTCAGGAGCTTAGCCGTCGTTCCTGCGTAGAGGGCGTTTCCGTAGTCCAGCCTGCTGGTGACGAGGGCCTGGGTGACTGTTTTTCTTGTTTCGGTGGGGATCCACTTGAAGATCCTGCGGAGCATTCGGAGGGTGTTGAAGCAGGATGAGGAAACGGCGTTGACCTGCTTAGTCATGGAGAGGGTGGGGTCGAGGATGACCCCTAGGTTGCGTGCGTGGTCGTGGGTGTCGGGGCTGTTCCCAGTGATGTCGGCCACCAGGAGTCGTCCCATGCTGAAGGGTTGGAACCAAGGATGAGGACCTCCGTCTTGTCCGAGTTCAGCTTCAGGCGGCTGGTACTCATCCATTCGGCGACGGCCTTCATTCCTTCGTGGAGGTGGGCTTTGGCGGTGTGAGGGTCTTTGGTGAGGGAGAGGATCAGCTGGGTGTCGTCGGCGTAGGAGATGATGTTGAGGTTGTGCTGTCGGGCGACGTGGGCGAGGGGTGCCATGTAGATGTTGAACAGCGTTGGGCTGAGGGAGGAGCCTTGGGGTACGCCGCAGATGATCTTGGTGGCTTTGGATCGGAAGGGGGCGAGGCGGACGCTTTGTGTTCTGCCGGAGAGGAAGGATGTGGTCCAGTCCAGGGCCTTCTCTTGGATCCCGGCGTCGTGAAGGCGTGTTCGTAGTGTGTGGTGGCAGACCGTGTCGAAGGCGGCTGATAGGTCCAGGAGGATGAGGGCTGCTGTTTCTCCGTTGTCTAGCAGGGTCCTGATGTCATCGGTGGCGGCGATGAGGGCGGTTTCGGTGCTGTGGTTGCTGCGGAAGCCGGACTGGGAAGGGTCCAGGATGTTGTTCTCCTCGAGGTAGCGGGTCAGTTGTTTGTTGACGATTTTCTCGGTGACCTTCGCGGGGAACGGGAGAAGAGAGATGGGTCGGAAGTTCTTGAGGTCCTTGGGGTCTGCCTTGGGTTTCTTGAGTAAGGCGGTGATCTCGGCGTGCTTCCAGTTTTCCGGGAAGGTTGCTGTCTCGAAGGAGATGTTGATTATTTTCCGGAGATGGGGCGCGATGGCTGTACTGGCTTTGTTGAAGACGTGGTGAGGGCACGGGTCTAGCGGTGAGCCGGAGTGGATGGTGTTCATGATCTCGCTGGTGTCCTCGTCGTTGATGTTGGTCCAGGAGAGCAGGCGGTTGGTGGTTGTGGGGCAGTGGTCTCGGTGGTTGCCGGGGCGGTCGTGGTGTTGAAGCTGTCGTGGATGTCGGCGATTTTGCGGTGGAAGAAGGTGGCCAGTGAGTCGCACAGGTCTCGCGACGGCGGGATGTCGTTGGTGTTGGAGCTGGGGTTGGAGAGTTCCTTCACGATGTTGAAGAGCTCTTTGCTGTTGTGTGCGTTGTTGTCTAGGCGGTCTTTGAGTGAGGCCCTTTTGGCGGATCTGATGAGGTGATGGTGACTCCGGGTGGCGCTCTTGTGGGCGGCGTAGCTGTCCGCTGTCCGTTCGTGGAGCCAGATCTTCTCCAGTTTTCGGCATGTTCGTTTGGAGGCCTGGAGGTCTTCGGTGAAGCACTTCCTTAGCTGTAATCTCAACTTTAACATCAGTGCAGGTCCTACGGCTTCCTCTTCCTTGCTGGTGGAGAACTCACTTCTGGTTAAAGCTACCAGTTTTAGACCTTATAGCCAGATAGTTCTCCGTGGAGCCCTGCTCAACACTAAGGGCCAGATGTACAATGGATTTTTGCATGCACAAACGGGCCTTAGACCCGTTTGCGCATGCAAAAATCCTGTTGGCCATGTACAAACTCTATTTCACGAGTCGCAAAAAATTGCGACTCGCAAAATAGTGTTTTGCGACTTGCTATTAGGAAGGGGCATTCCCTTCCTAATAGCGACCCCAAATGCCATGTATGACTGTTTTGCGACCGCAATTGCAGTCGCAAAACAGTCACAGTTTATCACCCTTCACAGAAGGGTGGTAAACCACTCGCAAATAGGAAGGGGTCCCCAGGGGACCCCTTCCCCTTTGTGACTGGCTCTAAAAATATTTTTAAGGGCAGGCAGTGGTCCCAGGGACCAGTACCTGCCCTTAAAAAATGAAACGAAAACGTTTAATTTTTCTTTTTTTAAATGCATCCTGTTTTCCTTTAAGGAAAACGGGCTGCATTCCAAAGAAAAAACTGCTTTATTTAAAAGCAGTCCCAGACATGGAGGTCTGCTGAGCCCAGCAGGCCACCATACCTGGGAGGGCCAGCCATTCCCAATGGGGTCGCAAATTGCGAGTGCCTCATGAATATGCATGAGGCATGCAATTTGCGACCCCATTGGGAATCGCAATCAGTGTCGCAGACACTGTTGTACATACCAATTTGCGACTCGCAAATTGCAAGTCGCTATTGCGACGCAATTTGCGAGTCACAAATTCCTTGGTCGTACATCTTGCCCTAGGTCCCTTATAAAACATAAGACTGAAACACATGATTTGATTCTAACCCTAGCTTTGGACTTTGGTCTTTTTATTACTGGAACTTGGACTAGAGAGGACTCTGGCCCTGACCTAGTTGATAATATTCCACTATGCTACTCCATCTTTAGGCTTGACCGCCAGGGTCATATAGGTGGTGGGCTGGCAGTCATTACTCAAAATGGCATCACATGTACTCTAGAGCCTGCAGTTCTGAGCAGGGAGGGAACTACGAAGGCTGCCTTTGTCAAGCTTAAAATCTCAGACAATTTTACTTTCTCTTTTGTCTTGATATACCGTCCGCCTAGCTCAAGGGCCAATTTTCTGGAGACATGGGTTCAGGTGGTGGAACCATTCTTGGTTCACAATCGCGTGACCATTCTGGGGGATTTTAAATTACAACTTAACGACCCTTCATGCAAAGATACAGTCTCTCTTCTTGAACTTATGTCCAACATAGGGTTTTCCCAGCATGTTTCTGCACCCACTCATATCTCTGGGCATACTCTCAATAGCATTTTCTCTAACTCCGATCTATCTGACTATAGACTGTGTCCACTCCTTTAGATGGTCAGATCACCAGGTGATTGTAGTCAATGTTCCACTCCCTCACTCTTTATCTCACACAAGCCTGACTTCTTCCAAGGTGGTTATGTGCCGTAATATGAGCAAAGTTACCTTGGCTCTATTGGAACAGGCTCTCAATTGCTCTAGAGCTAACTATGTTGACATCTTAGGATACTCTGCAGAACGTTTCAAAGCCGGGCTCATGTCCTACTTGGAAAGCATAGCCCTACTTAAGGCGAAACTGGCTACTAGAAGTAAACCCTCCGTGCCCTGGTTCTCTGTGGAACTCATGGGTCTCCGCCAAGCCTATCATAAACAAGAGTGCAAATGGCAGTCTACCATTGATCCTGGGGTAAAAGAAAAGCATAAGGCTGTGGTGGTATAAGCTGTGGCAGTATAAGCTCGCTGCTAAATCCACTAAGGATGCCTTTTTCACAGAAAATATTAGGGCTGCCAGCAACTCTGCTAAGACACTTTTTGTAGTAGTTAATGCTTTGTCTACCCCTGTCTCAATGTCTAGTGAATTCCTCGCAAGATTTCGTCAAAAGAATGGCTTCTTTTTTGAGGGATAAAATTCGAAACAATTTACTCAGTTTTTGAGCTTCTGATGGATAATGTACCTGAGCCTGAAATAGACATGCCATTTAATCAGCACAATCAGCTTAATCAGCTGACGGCCTTTTCCCTTATTTCCATACATCAAACTAAGGAATTGCTGATGAGTACTAAATCGGGATCTCCATCTGATCCCTGCTCTCCTAAAATACTTTGACTGACTCCAGATCCCATTGCCAATTTTCTGCACAATATATTTGCTCTCATTCTGCAGTCTGGAGTCTTCCCTTCCACCTGGAAGGAAGCGATTGTTACTCCTCTATTAAAAGAATGCGGACCAGGAATATCTTAAAAACTTCCATCCTATTTCTTTGCTTCCAGCGCCGGCCAAGATTCTTGAAAGGTTAGTTAACCAGGAACTTGTAAAATTTATTGAGGCTCATGACATACTCAATCCATAGCAGAACAGCTTCAGGAACGGCCACAGTACAGAATCTGCTCTGACTGTGGCCACTGATAGTATTCGACGATGGGTGGCGTGGGGGTGGGGGGGCGCAATATCCTTGTGCTGCTTGATTTGTCAGCTACATTTGATAACGTCTCCCCAGTATGGATGATTGAACATTTACAGCAAATAGGTGTGGGTGGTTCTGCTCTTAAGCTCCTTCGCTCTTCTTTCACCAACAAAGTTCAAATGGTTAGCTGTGGAGGCTTCAAGGCTGAAGCCTTCCGTCTCCCTTGTGGAATGCCTCATTGCTCTTCCCTGAGTCCAACTCTGTTTAATATTTATGTTACTTCCCTGGATGAATTGGGGTGCTCTTCTGGGTTCCAAGTACTGTTGTACGTGGATGACACCCAGATCATTGTGTCCATTTTTAATGACCTGACCTCTGTAGCCAAGACATTCAGTCACTCTATGTCTAGCATTAGTAGGTGTATGAAAAAAAGCACCCTTAAAACTTAATGCGGACAAGACAGAGGTCTTGGTCTTTGGTACTCAGGCAGAGGTCTGGTCTAACATCTGGTGGCCGGAGGATTGTGGACTCCGGTCAGATCCGCCAAAAATCTGGGTGTCCTGTTTGATAACACCCTGAGCTTTGATTCTCAGGTAATTCGTACCACGAGTACTTGCTTTCTCATTTTAAAGACTTTGAGAAGCATTTCTCCTTATATCCCAATTGATCTGCGCCAATCAGTCATTATCGCTCTTATCACCTCGTGATTGGATTTTTGCAACTCTTTGTATCTCAATATTAAGGCTTCCTGTGTCAACAAACTGCAAGTGGCCCAGAATGCAGTGGCCCGACTTATCTTGAACATCCTGAGGCATCTTTCGGTAAGAGAAGGGATTCTGTCCTTCCATTGGCTTCTAGTAAAAAAAAGGATTATCTTTAAGTTTCTCGGTATGGTTTTCTTATCTTTGCATCAGAAAGGCTCTTTTCAACTTAATTCCCTTTTTCAGTGCTATTCCCCAAGCAGGTCCCTCATATCTTTCTCTTGAAGGCAGGTGTTAGTTTCTAGAGTCCGCACAGCTAGATGGGCAAGTCGGTCCATCTCGGGGGCGGCTGCCAAACTATAGAACACCCTGCCTATTCACATCTCAGAAGCCAACTCTTTTACTGTGTTTAAATAACTGCTGAAAACTTGGCTTTTCTCTCTCCATCTTGATAATTCATGAGTTTCTCTGTTTTTGGCCAGTGCTGGGTGCACTCCGCTAGCGCTTGACACCCTCGGGTATGCGCTGTATAAGTTTCAATAACATGACTGTGGTTTTGGTACTTCTGGGATGTAGAAATACTGATCCATTCCTAGTTACTCTCTTAATAATATTAACTACAGTGGAAACTGGTGCTACCACACCAGCTCCCAAATTATATTTCTTGTTCCATGCCATTTTTTCATCCATACATTTTACGAGCTTCTATTAGTGAAATGTGCATAAGCAAAAATGTGAGTCGTGGTTTTCCTGAGAACTAGAATTTCCAATGCTCGATGCTGACTCTTGTTAGTTACTGAATTGGCAATTACAGTTATCTCTGATTGATTGTATTAATATTTACATTAATATGTTTAAAAATAGAAGGGGGCATTAAAAAAAACCTCTAGAAATACCATTTGGAAAGGGACGTGCCTGAGTACAAAACAGTACGATATGTAACTTAGAATGGACACCAAAATATCTCTAGGACAATGACAGCCAAAGAAGAATATGAGAAAAGCTACAGTGGTGGCTCACAACAAAGATAGTGGCCACCTGCATCATTATTGTTGGCCAGACTAAAGGCCAATCATGTAGCGCCTGTTAGACCTGGCATCCTTGGCGTGGTTTCCCCTGCCTTTTTGCCTCTACCTCGTGTTTTTTTGGACTGTGTGCAGGATTTAGTTTTTGTTTGTTTAGGTGCTCCGGTCACTTTGCCACTGCTGATCAGTGCCAAAGTGCAAGTGCTCCCTGTGTAAATTGTGATTATGATTGGTTATTCATGATTGGCATATGTGATTTACTGGTAAGTCCCTAGTAGAGTGCATTGAGTGTGCCAGGGCCTGTAAATCAAATGCTGCTAGTGGGCTTGCAGCACCGGTTGTGTCACCCCCATAAGTAGCCCTGTAAATGTGTCTCAGACCTGCCACTGCAGTGTCTGCGCGCGCAGTTTTAAACTGCCATGTTGAGCTGGCGAGTGCACCCACTCGCCAGGCCCTAACCTTACCTTTTCTTACATGCAGGTCACCCATAAGGTAAGCCCAAGGTACCCCCATGGGCAGGGTGTAGTGTATATTAAAGGTAGGACATGTTCTGGTGTGTTTTGCATATCCTGATAGTGAAATACTATGTATTTCATTTTTCACTAGTGCAAGGACTAGCTCTCCCAAAGGCTATCATTGGAGCTGCACTGTTACATTTTACATGTGTAACTTTCGATAGGAACATCAAGAGATTTGGAGTTTAGGCTCTCTGAACTCAAATTTTAATAACACACCTTTTAGTGAAGGTGGTTTTTAAATTGTGTACTTGAAAATGGCACTTTTAGAAAGTGATAAATCGTGTAAAGTAACAGCTGTGGTGCACTCAATTTAATATTAATCCAAATGAACAAGTACTCAAAATAATCTATATTGGTGTGCTCACTCTGGGGTGGTTCCACCCTACCACCAATTCTGAAAGAAAAATTTAACTAGGGCCTCGCTGTCCTAGACAGAGTGTGCACTACCTATATCACTCACTATTGAGTGTATTCACATTCTATTTGATTCGTTAAACAATGTTAATACGTTTTTGGAAAGTAATCAATATAAACACAAATCAAATATCAATAAGTCCAGACAATCAAGATAAAAACTTCAATTCCATCCGACGTTGTGCAATGCTTCTTTTTATTCTGAAGCAAAATTCATGGACGATGTACAGCTTCAATGTACATTATGCTTTCTTATCAAACTCGAAGATGAATATTCCCAATGCATTTCGGGTGTATCATACACCCTTCTTCAGGGGAAATCTACAACAAACATGTACATGATAAATGAACTAGTATAGCTTATCTATTGTGTTAATAAGTGTGCAGGCCTCTCATTATCCGGAAGAGAGAGAACAGAATACTGAATGAGTAAATGAAGCTATGATGAATGAGACTAAAGGAAAGAACCAGTTTGTCAATGATGAGAAATGAAGCCAACCTTGTGGTGTTGTTATAGATGAACCTCAATCTCCATGTTAGTAAGTCAGAGTAAGTAAAAAACAAACATAACGAAAAAGAACAGTAACCACACCACCATTCCAGTGAGCCGAATAGGTTATTATGGTGAACATCTCGTTTAATAATAATACTATGTTATATACCTCCACGTATCTCTGAGTACTAAAACGCTGCCCACTGTTTTCTTGCGATGCTTAAAATGTCCCTTGAGCGTTCTAGAATGCAAGAAACCCAGTAATACTAGTTATATTACTTGTGAAGTGAAATTAAAAAAGTGAATCTCATGCCATCTATCAAAATCTCACCTGCCACTCGAAGGGCGGCTATTTAAACAATCAATACTTTAGACCACAATGAAACGATGTAAAGGAAGGCTCCCAAGTCCCTACCTGCCCAAAAATACAAGCAAAATTACGCTCAGCGTCATTACAATGAGTCCATGAATTAACGTGTGACTCATGGCACCATAAAAACCCTACTAAATAAATCTCACCTTCCAGCCAGAATCCCAGCTGTTCGGTTAAAGAAATGAGCCGGGCAGTAATCAGTCCCGTGGCATGCCTGCACGAGTAAACAAATGATAATGAAGAAATAAATAAAACGGCGGATTCAAATACCGGTAATTCCTGCTGTATAATCGGTCACAAATCATATAATACTAAAACTTACAAAAACGCTGCTCTCCAGAACTTGTAGCAAGACCTCTAGAACCGCAATTGCCAGAGTTCATGGGTACCTGTGGATTTTTCTCAGTTTTATCGTCTCCTGCCTGCAAACGCCATGCAACACTAAGGTGGCGTCTGCGGTTCAAAACATAAAAAAAAAAACATTAAAAAAGGACTCACGCGTTCGTACGAAACAGCGAAATACGGCGGCCATATTAACCTAGTTTTAATGTATATTGTGACCCGCGAACCATTGAAATGTAATCAGAAAAGTGAGAGAAAAGTGACCAGCTAATAAAATTGAGATCCCAAGTGCTATTATCTTATGAAATGAAAAAAGATCAAAGTAAAAATAGTCACCAGTGTGCTAATAACGTCCGATCTGTGTTAATCCCTACTTATATTAAATGTCAGTAACTCCAACAAAAATTATTTGGAACCTTCTTAATACCAGTCTAGTTATTATAGGTAAGAGTGAATGCAACGAAATTATACTTTCTTATATTGTCCATTGTCTGAATCAGAAGACATATATCTAAAACTGAGTCATCCCAAATGCTCGGCTAAGTACATAATGAAATACCAAATCTATTTCATGAATAATAACTTTCACCATTATATTTACATCCATAGGTGTGTGCAAAATGTTGAACATGATGATCTCACATCAATTCATTGGTATACCCAACAATAACTCCTAAACTAAATTCAAAATATACATGCTAAAACTGTGAATTCTGATTTACAACAAATTGCGAGTCTACTTTGTTTCCAAAAGAATATATATGAATACTACATAAATACTCAGTTTCAACTTCACAGTTTGAAGCCACGAATCCTTGTATTCTCTTCTTTTAAAGATAAAAACCAAGCTAGTCTTGGTACCGGGAATGTGATGAATATTATTCTCTTGTGACTAGAACAGATATGTTCCATATGCAATAGAGCTTAGCTCGCGCATGTTTGGTGCTACATTAAAGAATTGAGTTCAACATAATTCGAAACAAACTGCAAAACGAAAATTCACAATGGTAAATATACGTGAACTGTCAGAAATTAAGTTCAACATAATTCAAAGCAAACTAAGAAAAGAAAAATTCACAATATTAAAAGTGCTTGAATTGACAGAAAAATAAATGTTAGAAACATTTCCTACTCTGACATACCCCTCTTTCTGAAAACAAACCACATGGGACATATGTCATTATGAAATTCGTTTGTGTCAATTTCCACGGATTTGTGAAATCTCCAGATCAGTTACCATGGCTAACCCTAAAGGAAACAAGATAATTCTAATTTGTCATTTAACCCTTTGGGAATCATGGTATCCAGGTGTCTGATCCAAAAAGTCTCCCTTTGTGTGATGTGTTTAGTCATGTCTCTATCATTCCGATGTGCCACTACCTCTAGTACTGAAAATCTGAGTTGAGCTATGGAGTGATGTGCAACTGTCCAATGACTGGCTAAAGGCTAACTCGATGTTCTTGTTCTGATCCTACTCTTATGTTCTGTTATACGTGTCCTGAGCGATCTTTCTGTCTTCCCTACATAATGTAAGGCACACGGGCAGCGAATCACGTAAATAACATTCTGAGTGTTGCAATTTGCAGTGAATCTCAATTGTATGGGTTTCCCTGACCAGGGATGAGATATTGATGTCCCTGTGAGGACATTGTTACAGTGTGAACAATTGTAGCATTTTTGCATACCTTTATACTGTTCTGGATCTGTAAAAGGTTTTTTGGTGAGTAACTCTCGAAGGTTGTTGGATCTTTTGTACGCGAAAATAGGGGATCTTGAAAAAGAATCCTAAAGTCCGGTTCTGTTTGCAACAAATCCCACCGGTGTAGGATAATCCTTTTTATGGTAGGTGACTGTGTCGACAATGTTGATACAAACACTTCTCGTTTGTGATGTGGTTTCTCTTTTTCTCGAGTAACAACTCCTCGGAATCTCTTCTGCACGTCTGGCTGATGCTTCCACTATATGATTCGGATACCCCCGATCCAAGAAACTCTTTTTGGATTCTGATAATGCTTCAATGTACTGGCTACTGTCTGATGAAATACGTTTGATCCTCAGAAATTGAGAATAAGGAAGGTGTTTCTTTAAAGTTTCTGGGTGAAAGCTATTGTAAAGTAACGTGTTATTACGATCTGTGGATTTCTTGTACACCTTGGTTGTAATTTTTGTATCGTGCAATTCCACAGTGACATCCAAATATGAGATTTTCTGTGTGTCCAAATTGTTTGTGAATTGAATTCTGGAATTTATATCATTCAACCCCATGAGTTTACGTTCCAAGTCATGCTTAGTGCCCTGCCAAATGATGAATATATCATCAATGTATCTACGATACATGATTAACTGATTAGTCCAAGATGAATCATTTAAGATGTTCTCCTGTTCAAATTTCATCATAAAGATGTTAGCATAACTAGGTGCCCCGGTAAAACCCATGGAAGTACCATTGGTTTGTAGAAAGAATCTCTCTTTCCAATTGAAATAGCTATTGAACAAGCTAAACTGTAGTAATTCCAAAAGAAAAACATTGTTGGCCTGTGTGTCTTCTTGCTGCAGTAATGCCCACTCTATTGCCTCAACTCCCTCAGAATGAGGTATTGAGGTATAGAGTGACACCACGTCAACAGTACCTAACCAGATCTCTTTTGTGGGTGGCAATGTAAGTTCTCTGAGCAATTTCAAAAAGTGGGTGGTGTCCTGTACCTATGTCGATCCCGACTGTACAAATGGTTGTAGGAACGTATCAAGATACTGCCCCATTGGTTCATGTATTGAACTACACCCAGACACTATGGGACGAAACGGTGGGTCTTTGAGATTTTTATGTATCTTGGGCAGCATGTAAATTGTAGGCCTACGTGGAAACTTGGAAAATAGATAATCCCTTGTTTTTTCAGAGATCCATTTCATGTCTAGAGCATGTGTCAATAATTTCCATAAAGATTCTTGAAACTCAGGTGTAGGATCCTGATTCAAAGGGAGATATGTGGTTTCATCTGCGAGCATTGCTTCTACTTTAGTTTCATAATAGCTGTGGTCCATGACCACCAGTGCTCCCCCCTTATCAGCCGGAAAGAAGACTATAGACTCGTTCATTCTCAATGATTTAAGTGCCTTTCTGTCTGATGGTGTCAAATTGTGTTGTTTGCTAGGTGTAAAAGACAGTTGAGCCAGATCTCTTTTAACCAATGTTTCAAAATAGTCTAATACTTTGTGAGAGATTGGGGCTACAAAATTGCTCTTTGGTCTGAACTCTTTGTATTCAAGTTTACTTTTAGAAAGTGGGCATTTTCTTGTTTAACTATCCTGTGTGCCTCTGCCTGTTTGTGTATCCACCGTTTTGTTTTGGGGTGATAGGAGCTGGGGATGTGCATTCACTCTAGACAGTCACAAGGGGCGCTGAGGTGTGTCCTGCCTTTCCTGGGTGACTCATAGCCAGGCTGAATAGACCTTTCTGCATTCAGAGTGGTGGGAGGAGTTTAAACTAGCACCTGAATTGTCTGTGTCTGCTCTTCACAATGCTGTCTCCACCTCCTGTAGTGAAGCTGGACCAGAGAGGACAAAACTGTTCTTTTCTGAGCTCAGAGACTCTTTCAGCAAAGACTACAAAGTGAAATATTAGACCTGAAACCCCAGAAATGTAGATTACTTCTGGAATCAAGAGGAACCTCTGCCATGGAAGAAGATCTGTGAGGAAGAGACTGCCCCTTTGCTGTGTTGTGCTTTGCAGGGTTGGCCTGCAGTTGCTGCTTCTGCCAAGGAGAGGAAAAAGACTGGAACTTGCTCTGAATTAGGCCTGGGCGGTGAACTTTGCTCCGTTCGCGGAGTTTTCTGCACTCCGCACTCCGCGGAGCTCGCGGAGTGCAGAAAACTCCTCTTCGCGATGTGCAGCAGGGTTTTTTCTCCGCTCGCGGTCAAGAACGGTAAGTTCGCGATCGCGAACGTTAAGTTCGGGAGCGTGAGCTGCCACTCAGGTAGAGTTTCTACCCGAGCGGCAGGAATACCAGCACAAACTGCAGTTCGCACTGCACTCCACTACTCGCGGAACTTTGCACAGTTTTTTTGTAACTTCGTGAAGTTCTGCGTAGCAAAACTCCACGAACTACGGCCAGGGTTACTCTGAATCTGCTTGTGAAGAATCTCCAAGGGCTTGTGTGTGCTTGCCTCTTGTTCTGAAGTCTCAGGGACACAAAGACTTCACCACTAGCTTCCTTGAACTCCACTCCTATGAGCTCTGACCTGCCAAGGGGTGCCTGTTCCAGTTCTGGGCCTCTAGAGGTTGTTCCTGTTGCTGGAAGCTGAAAAAGCTTGAAGGAACCAAGAAAATCAATGCATCATCCTTCCAGCACCATTTTTTCCCACGCAGCACCGCCATGCAGGAAGAATTTCCATTCACTGGCGCAGTGAGGCCAAAGAATCGATGCAGTGCCTGTCAACGGCTGAAAAATCCACCGCCCACCAAGTCCAGTGCACTGACCTCCAAAGTTCGAGATCATCGCACTGACTCCAACGCAGGCCCTGCTGTGTGGCTGAAAGAATCAACGCATCGCCGGACCTCGGCTGAAGAAATTCACACAGCACCTCTTTGCTGCCGCCGCATCGATCACCAGAGCGCCCCAGATTTCCATGCATCGCACTTGTGCAGCACATTTTCCAAAGCATCAACCGCAGACCAGAACTGTCTTGGAATCGACGCAACAATTCCCCATACAGTCTGGATTTGACGCATTACTTCTCCTGCGTGCAGCAGAACTGGAACAGGCGCATCGCTGCATTTTTCGACGCTTCCCTTCTCTGCGGCTGTTTGGCCTTGTGAATTTTGACGCATCTAAAGGTACATTGTGTAAAATTATGCATCCATAGATTTCTATGGACAGAATTGCTTGAAACCTTTGAAAAGTCATATTTTGAATTGGTATGTTGGATTTTTGTCATTTTGGTCTTGTTTGGTTTAGATAAAGATATTTTATTTTTCTAAATTGGTGTGGTGTCCATTTGTAGTGTTTTTACTGTGTTACTGTGTGTCTGGGTGAAAATACTTTACACATTGCTTTTAGGTTAAGCCTGTCTGCTCGTGCCAAGCTACCAAGGGTGTGAGCAGGGGGTATCTAAAGTGTGTAACTCCCTTATCCTGATTAGAAAGGAAGGGTCCATACTTTGACAAGGTGCATACCTCTGCCAACTAGAGACCCCCATTTCTAACAGCGCTGTAGGAAAGTATGATCTGCTTCTATGGTTACCCCCCCCCCTTTTTGCTTGATGTAATACTGTATCTGACTAGTCTGACTGGGATCCTGCTAATCAGGACCCCAGTCTCTCTGCATTCTCCCCTAAAATGTTATGGTAAGTACTTAGGTACATCCCAGATTAGATACTCGGGTACCCTTATAAGTCCCTAGTATATGGTACTAAGGTACCCAGGGCATAGGTACCCCAGAGGTCCCCATAGACTAAAGCATGCACTATGCCAGCTATGAGAGACCATTCAAGCTAGCACTACATGCCTGCCATTGCAGCCTGTGTAAGCTGGTGCATGCACCAATTACGAAAGATATAGGTTTACCTATATCTAGGGTCACTGCACTTAAAATCTATGTCACCCCTACAGCAGGCCTTTTCAATCCTGAAGGCAGGATGCTCCGTTCTAAGTGTGAGAGTGCCCCTGCATGAGCAGGACACCCCTACGACCTACGGAGTCCATTCTCCCGGGTTGTGAGGCAGCAATATGACATATAGAGGGGCACGCGGTCATTATGCGATGACCATCTCGAAACTGGCTGTAACGAACCCTATCATGTTTGGTATCACTGTAAACGGTGTGGGAGGTATGATTCCAAGCACTGTAAAGGCCCTAAGTTAGTTCCTCAGTGCCCCCGGTACCAGTCTTCTAGACCCGGACAGTACAACATGGCTGCTGCCATCCAGAGAAACGATTCTGCCCTTCTGCTGCTGAGACAAGCTCGAGCAGGGGAAGGCAGAACAATAGGTATCCTGTCACAGGGAGATGTGACCACCTCCCAGACAGGGTTTTGTGTATTGGAGCCGGGTGTGAGAGCTTGCCAGCACTACTCAGTCTGCTTGAGGGGCACATTTGGTGCCCTCCTGGCATAGTCCAGTTCAAACCAGCTCAGGGAGCCGTTGGCTCCCGCTCTGGTGTGGAACTGGACAAAGGACATGGGAGTATCCTCCCCACTGTCCAACCCCTCCTCTGGGAAGGAACCATGAATCGTCCCAACCCTTTCCTTAGAGTACTTGAGGGTGGGTCCCTAGATTCGTTGTGGGATACGATTCATTTCAGACACCACTTCAACTTCGACCATCTGGGCACTCTGGACTTTGCTGGACTTCGCTCTGGGCATCAAGGCTGCAACCTGGAAGACTCCTGCTGCTCCGGATCTCTTCGCCCTGCTTGTCTGCTGCAATGTCCGCGCCTGTGCTCCATACAGGAAACCTTCCAAGGCCTGTGGGCATCCAAGACACCTGAAGGAATCTCCCTTGACGTGAAGGAGTCACTTCCCTGCATCTGCAGGCACCACAACTAAGCTGACTGGTCTGCTGATCCTGAGCTCTCACAGACTCCGAAAGGCTCAGCAGCACAGGGGTGGTTCTTCACATCCCTCAAGGCTTGCCCTGTCCTCTCATCCAGTTTGAGGCCAGTATCCCTCGTCAGAGCTGCAGGAACCGAACCTCTGTGCACTGCGTCGACTTGCAGTTGCAAAAGCTTGTTGGCTTCCTTCCACTAAGATCTTCGGGCTCCAAGTAGCCCCAACCTCAACCATCTCCAGTGACCAGAATCTTCAACCACACCGCATTGCTTGCACCGTGGGCCTGGTTCTTTGGTAAGTTGCTCGAGGTCATCTTGTGACCCCAGTGTCTCCGTTCTGTGGGTCCTGTTGAGGGTCACATTTTGTATTCTTTGGGCTCCCCTGATTGCTCGGGGCTTGCCCTAACTCCCCTGCTTGTGGTGAGTCTCCTGGACCTTGCTGGTACCGACATTGCACCTTCTTCAACTTCCACGTTGGTTGCAGTTGCTAAGGCTTGTTGGTGCTCCCACCAGACAACGACCACTCAATTCTCGACATCCGGCGTGGCACAGCTCGTGCACAGCTCCTGGTCTTCCACAGCGTCGCCTGGTCCACACAGCTGCAGTTCCAAGGTCACGTCAGCTCTCCTGCAACACCCTACATCGGGGGCATTCGTCTTCTGCGCTTCCTGGTCACCCCTGAGTGGCATAGACTCTGTCCCCTCTGCTTGCAGGTTCTTCACTTCTTGAATCCACCTTTGGGTTCCACCGTACACCTTCACCTTCTCCAGCAGCTGCATCTTTCTGAAGTCCTCCATTGGGTTTGACTGCTGTTTCCGACGCCACTTCACACCTATGCACCCGGCTTCCCTGGAGCAGGTATCCTGGTTCCTAATTATCCACAGGTGGGGTGGCACTCCAACCTTCTGTCTCCTATGGGGTTTCTTCAAGGTCCGCTGGGAAGGGTTCTTCTTCTTTAAAATTGCAACCGCGACTTACCCATTGACTTGTAGTGATCACGCCGTCGTGTTCCCACTTAGCACACGACCTCTGTGGGGCTCCTAGTTACTTACCTCGGGTGGTTTCTTGGGTCCCCAACACTTCTACATCTTCTAGGCACAGTCTTGACTCGAGTCGTGGTTCGCATTCCACTTATTTGGAATATGTTTTGGTCCCCCCCTGGTGAAGTGCTACTTACCTGTTTCTATCATAAAGTATTGTGTGCATTGTGTATATCTCCAGGTAGGAGATATCTGTACGTGTTAGTGAGAGTCTTCTAAAAATACATATTTTTATAAATACACTGTGGGGTTCTTTTTCACTTAATCTATACTTATAAGATTATGTTCTGGTAAAACAAGCTGCTTTACACTCCTTCTGGACTAAGCCTGAAGGCTGCTCTCCACAGCTACCACTTAGAGAGCTTTCTAAGGTTGTCTAAGACCACTAAAATCCCCATAAGGGTTGTCCGCATCAGTGCAAGGTGTCCACTTACATAAGTGTACATCATATACTGAGCCAGCCTCTCACAAGCGCCTTTCTACTTTTAGACTTACAGGACTGGCAAGCAGGTAAGGCTGAATCAGTTCATTGTGCTTTTAATTTCTGTTTTAGCCAGTTTCTTTTTTTCCAATAGGTATTATTTGTTACCATATTTTAGGGAGGCTAATCGGAGAGTTAATGTTAATGAGGCAAAGAATTGGTGGCACATGCACAATGTTGCAGGTGTGCTGACATTGGTGGTGGCATGCCTACTCGTGCAAATGACCAGTCACCTGCACAGTGCATCTTCATTTTGGCCTCAGAGAGAGATGTGTCCTTGTGCAGACGATTGGTATATGTGTGCTGATGAGGCAAGGGGGAAATCATGACATCCACACGCATCTCCAGGCAATGTGCACGCTTGACTGTTCATGAGATGCAGTCCTGTGTACACCAAGTGGGGAAGCATCTAGTGAGTCTGCATACCAGACACACATGCAATGTCACAACAAAGTGACCATGTAGGCCCCTGGATAAAAGATGCACATCCAAAAATGCACACAAACAGCAGACGACTCAAAGTGCGATGTAATACAATTTGCAGGGGGGGTATGCCTACAACACCACAGTACGTGGACAATGCAGATTAGGAATGTGTCACACAATTAGGTACTGCATGCCTTGTATGTGTGACATACTCACAGAACCTAAATGTGCCTGTAAAGCAGTATGACAACCAAAGTATGACAACAAGCAAGGATAGCAAAGTTGCAACAATTAAAGAGAAAGTCAGAAATGTCACCCTCAACCCTTAAGTCAAATTGCACTCCTCCACCCCCAAATCTACACATCTGCCATACAGAAAACGGCATTCCACATCAGTCCTGATGTGAGTTGCCCATCACACCATCATGTGCAATTAAACTTAACTGTTTGGTAAGTCAACTGTGTCCGTGAACTATTTTGCAGTCAGGTAGTTATAACCCACACGCGAAGCCAGCCATTGATAACCAGAACCAGGACAGCATGTATCATCCATGTCAGCAGCTGCGTGGCACATACACAAACACACATCACCCTGCCATTTGCATCTCTTCTGAGGGTGGCGGTGACAAGGCCTGAGCACCATAAATAGGCATCATGAAATGCACATACATCAAATCACAGTCCACTTACACACCACACGTGGGGTCAACCTTGAGGGTAATGGGTGTTGACACTCAGTTCAGACAGCAACAACAATAGAAACTCACTATGCACCATACTCACAACGGGTAAGCCAACAGGAGGGCAGTAATCAATGCATGCTGTGAGAAGTTGGCCTGGTATATGCTGTCCACTAATTATAGTGGGCACCTTGCACCAGTCCAAACAACCCCTTATTGGAGATAGGTTAAAGACAACCTTTATTGAAAGCTATCCTAGTGGTAGCTATGGAGAGCAGCCTTCAGGCTAAGTCTTGAAGGAATGTAAAGCAGCTTGTTTTACCAGTCTATAATCTCTTGAGTGACCAAATGAAAGAGGACCACACCAGGTATATATATAAAATATATGTATTTAGTCTTAAACACACCCCTCCAGTCTCTTTATGAGGCTAGAGTTCGAAGTACATAAGTTACAAGTCAGTTATCAACAGTAATAGCACAAATACACGTTTGAGCCCTAGGGGCGTACCAAACCATATACCAATAAAGTGGTATAAGAACCACGACTGAGCCAGACACAAGGCCTAGAGCCTGTAGAAATGCTTGGACCACAAGGAACCACCCATGGTAGTGACACAGGGGACCCACGGGGACGCGTGCAGTGTGAGAACACAGCCGCGAGCCGCCGTTGACTTCTATGGGGAATGTCGCGGTTGGAATTTTAAAGAAAAAGGACACTTAGAGGAGGACTTGGAGCAAACCCCTTTAGAACTAGGTGGTTCTAGAGTCTATACCCACGGGAGCACCGGAGTACTCAAGTTACCTCACCCAGGGGAGCCGGGTGCATAGGTGTCTTTCGGGGTCGGGTTTCGTCGTCATTTTCAATGGCGATCTGCTGCAAAGTGCTGCTGGCGACCAAGACGAAAGTGTTCGGGTGGATCCAAAGGTGGATCGAAGATGTGAGGAACCTGAAAGCAGAGGGGACAGAGTCTGGGTCACTAGCCAGTGACCAGGAAGGCGATGAGCAGATGCCCACCGATGTCGGGTGCTTCAGGTAGGTTGACAGTCGTCTTGACTCTTCAGCCACGAGGTCCAGGAGGCATCGACGACAACCAAGAGCTGGATTCAAGCTGTTCCACAACGTCTGTCGATTGCTGCGGTGTCGGCGACTGGATTGGACCCAACAAGCCTTGGCAACGGCAAGTCTCGAAGAAACAAAGAAAGGACGATGTTGCAGACCAGCAAGGTCTGGGGGACTCACCCAGTGAGGGTAAGTCAGGGCACCTCTGGAGCAACCAGGAAAGCCCAAGAAGAAGAAGAGTTGCCTTTGGGAGGGCCCACTAGCCAACGGACTAGCGACCGCAAAGGAGCCTCGAGTGGACGCACTTGGAGCTGGCTTGCAGGACACTCGTGGAGTAGAGGCCAGTGATCTTCGGTGCAGTCGGTGCTGGAGGCGGGGGCTACTTGGAGCCCAAAGCACAACTTCGTGGAAGACCAGGAAGAGGATGCACTTGCAAAAGTACTCGGTGTCCAGGGGTCACGGTCCCACGTTACCCACGACAGCTACAGGCCTCAGCTTTACTGGGGTCTCAGGGCAGCCTCGGGGAAGTCTGGAAATCCACATCTGGTGATGCAAAGACTTTGGCGTCTGGCGGGAGCTTCAGCGATGCAGACCGGACAATTGCTTCTTAGGTGCCTGCCAAGCAGGGGAGTCACTCCTTGACCCCAAGGGAGATTCTTCAGTCCTCTAATCTTGAAGTAGAGCGTCGAAGGTCCAGGATTCAGCGTCAGAGTTTCGTCCCGGGTAATCTAAAGTCCTAAGGACTGCGGTCCCATACTTATACAAAGTTAGGGGGTTGGACATACTCTGGGGACCCACCTATGGGAGGGTCAGGGAAGAGGGGTGGTTACACCCATTCCCTTTGTCCAGTTTCATGCCAGAGCAGGGGCAGGTAGCCCCTGCAACCGGTTTGAACTGGCATATGCACAGGGACACCAAATGTGCCCCCAGTGCAGGACTTCAAAGCACCAGAGGGTGCTCCCGCCCAGCCCCAATACACATTATCCTGTCTGGGGAGGTGGTTACACCTCCCTGTGACAGGAAACCTATTGTCCAGGCCTCCCCTGCCGGAGTTTCAGTCAGCAGCAGGAGGCCAGACCCTTGTCTGTGGCAGCGGCATCCATTTTGTGATGCCAGGGCTCTGGAAAGAAGTTACCGGGTAGCCCGGTGTGTACATGTCTCTCCCTCTAGAAGGGTGGAATGCTACCCCCGCCGCCAGCATTGGCGGGGGGTAGTATTCCAAGATGTTTGACACCAAACACGACATGTTTTGGTGCAGCCAGTCCAAAGTTAGCATTGTACCGCGAGGATATAATGCACTTAAGAGTATATGGTCAGGCTGTACCACAAACAGCATCAGAGGAGGGACTCCGAACGCTGCAGAGGGGCTCTGCTCATGCAGGGGCACCCTCTCACATAAAAACCAAGCACTCTGCCTTCAGGATTGTTAAGGCCTGCCATAGGAGTGACTTATAGGTTTATATGTGTGTGCAATGGTAGTGATATAGGTAGCCTATACCACTGTAAGGGGTGCATGCACCACCTTACCCAGGCTGCAGTAGCAGACCTGTGGTGTCATTTTGGATGGCCTTCCAGGGGTGGCACAATACATGCTGCAGCCCCTGGTAGGCCTCTGAGGTACCTATGCCCTGGGTACATAGTATACCATATACTAGGGACTTATAAGGGCACTCCAGATTCCAATCAAAGATGCACCTAAGGTACATGGAAACCATTTTAGAGAGGAAGCAGCTAGGCTGGGGTTCTGATTAGCAGGGCCCCAGCCAGACTAAAGTCGAAAAACAGTGAAGCATCAGCAAAAAGTGGGGGTACCCATGTGAAGCAGATCCTACTCTCCTTCACAACCCCCCCCCAAACGCAGGGACATTAAACTAACCTTGACCAGTTGAGTCTTCATGTTCCAAGTGGAAATACCTAGAGAGGCCATCTGCATTAAAGTCCATCCCCTGTAGGGAAATGGACCACCTAAGCAGTTTGGGGTTTTCACCCTTCATTTGTTTTAGCCATAGGAGGGGCTTGTGGTCTGTTTGAACAAGGAAGTGAGTACCAAACAAGTATGGCCTCAACTTCTTCAGAGCCCAAACCACAGCAAAGGCCTCCCTCTCTATGGCTGACCAACGTTTCTCTCTAGGGGTCAGCCTTCTGCTAATAAAAGCTACTGGCTGATCCTGACCTTCATCATTCAATTGTGACAGTACAGCCCCTACCCCCAATTCAGATGCATCTGTTTGGACAATGAACTTCTTGGAGTAATTAGGACTCTGGAGAATGGGAGCAGTGCACATGGCCTGCTTCAGGTCATCAAATGCCTTTTGACAGCTAGCTGTCCACTGAACCTTTTTGGGCATTTTCTTGGAAGTTAAGTCATTCAGGGGTGTCACTATTGATCCATACCCCTTGACAAATCTCCTATCGTACCCAGTCAGGCCTAAGAAGGCTCTCACCTGAGTCTGGGTGGTTGGAGCAACCCAGTCCATGATGGTCTGGATTTTGCTCTGCAGTGGTTGAACCTGGCCTCCACCCACAAGGTGGTCCAGGTACACAACCTGACTCTGCCCTATCTGGCACTTAGTGGCCTTGATAGTGAGGCCTGCCTTTTGCAGGGCCTCGAAAACATTTCTGAGGTGGACCAGGTGATCCTCCCAGGTGGAGCTAAAGACAGCAATATCATCTAGATATGCTGCACTGTAGGCCTCCAGACCTGTAAGGACTGTATTCACCAACCTCTGAAAAGTGGCAGGTGCATTCTTCAGACCAAAGGGCATTACCACAAATTGATAATGCCCACCAGGGGTAGAAAATGCAGTTTTTGGCTTTGCATCATCAGCTAGTCTGATCTGCCAGTAGCCAGCTGTCAGGTCAAATGTGCTTAGATACTTGGCTGAGGCCAAAGTGTCTATTAGCTCATCTGCCCTAGGTATTGGATGGGCATCAGTCCTAGTGACTGCATTGAGACCCCTGTAGTCCACACAAAACCTCATCTCTCTTTTCCCACCACTGGTGTGAGGTTTTGGCACAAGGACCACTGGACTAGCCCAAGGGCTATCTGAGGGTTCAATAACTCCCAAATCCAACATTTTCTGGACTTCTGTCCTGATACAGTCCCTGACATGGTCAGGTTGCCTATACATCTTATTTTTAATAGGCAGACTGTCCCCAGTGTCCACTTCATGAGTGCACCAGGTGGTCTGACTTGGAGTCAGAGAGAACATATGTCTGTACTGATTGAGCACTTGTCTGCAATCAGTTTGCTGCTGAGCAGTGAGGCTGCCTGCCAAGGCTACACCATCCACTGACCCATCATCAGGGTTCTGTGAGAACAGGTCAGGGAGTGGGTCACTCTTTTCCTCCTGTCCCTCATCAGTAGCCATGAGCAAGCCCATGTCTGCCCTGTCCACATATGGCTTCAATCTGTTGACATGGAGAACCCTGTGGGGGCTCCTGGGTGTTCCTAGGTCTACTAAATAGGTAACCTCACCCTTCTGTTCAACAATGGTATGGGGTCCACTCCACTTGTCTTGGAGAGCTGCTGGGGCCACTGGCTCCAGCACCCACACCTTCTGTCCTGGCTGGTAAACAGTCAGTACAGCCTTTGGTCATGCCAGGCTTTTTGCAGTTCCTGGCTAGCCTCAAGGTTTTTAGTTGCCTTTTTCATGTATTCAGCCATCTGGGAGCGGAGATCAAGTACATAGTCCACTATGTCTTGCTTTGGGGGCTTGAGAGGTAACTCCCATCCTTCCTTCACCAAGCACAATGGACCCCTGACAGGGTGACCAAACAAAAGTTCAAAAGGGCTGTAGCCAACCCCCTTTTGAGGCACCTCCCTGTATGCAAATAAAAGGCAGGGCAAGAGTATATCCCATCTTCGCCTAAGCTTTTCTGGGAGCCCTTTAATCATGCCCTTTAAGGTTTTGTTGAATCTCTCAACTAAACCATTGCATTGTGGGTGATAGGGTGTGGTGAACTTGTAAGTCACTCCACACTCCTTCCACATTGCCTTCAAGTATCCAGACATAAAGTTTGCACCCCTGTCTGATACAACCTCCTTAGGGAAGCCCACTCTTGAGAAAATTCCCAGGAGGGCTCTTGCCACTACAGGTGCTGTAGTGGTCCTAAGGGGAATAGCCTCTGGGTACCAAGTGGCATGGTCCACCACCACTAGGATAAACCTGTGCCCAGATGCTGTTTGGGGATCCATGGGACCAACAATATCAATCCTCACTCTTTCAAAGGGAACCCCCACCACAGGTAGTGGTATCAGGGGGGCCTTTGTGGTGCCACCTGCCTTCCCACTGGCTTGGTAGGTTACACAGGAGCGACAAAACTCCTTGGTGTCTTCAGACATGTGGGGCCAGTGAAAGTGAGGGACAATTCTGTCCCAAGTCTTGTTCTGGCCCAAGTGACCTGCTAAAGGAATGTCATGGGCTAGGGTCAATAGGAAGCCCCTGAACTTCAGAGGTATAACCAACCTCCTGGTGGCACCAGGCTTGGGGTCTCTACACTCTGAGTACAAGAGTCCATCATCCCAATACACTTTATGGGGACCACTAGCATTCCCAGCAGCCTCAGCAGCAGTTTGCTGTCTGAGGGGTTCAAGAGAGGGGCAGCTCTGCTGCTCCTGGCTCAGATCTGCCCTGGAAGGGCCCTCTGTCCCCAAGAACTCAACCTGGTCAGGTTCAAGCTCCTCTGGGACAGTTCCTTCCTCAGGACTGAGATCATCCCCCTCAAGAGACTGATCTTCCTTCTGAGCCAAGGGGAAGGCACTTCCTTAACCCTACTACTCCTCCTCTTGGATGGCACTTGGTCCATTGTTCCAGGATCCAAGGCCTGTTCAGTGTTAGACATTTTGCTCTGTGACCTGGTCACAGCAAACACATCTGCAGGGATCCCCAGCATTTCTGCATGGGTCCTGAGCTCCACTTCTGCCCAAGCTGAAGTTTCAAGATCATTGCCAAGCAAGCATTCCACTGGTAGGTTTGCACTCACCACAACCTTCTTAAGGCCAGTTACCCCTCCCCAGGAGAAGTTAACAACTGCCAGAGTATGGTCTGTTCTGACATTGCTAGCATTGGTCACTTGGTACATCTCACCAAGTATAATCTGCCCAGGATCCACAAGGTCTTGTGTCACCATGATGACACTCGCCCCTGTGTCCCTAAATGCCAAAGCCTCTTTTCCATTGATTATTGGCTGTTGCCTGTACTTGCCCAGATTACTGGGACTCACAGAGGAGGTCACATCCATGCCTCCATCACAGACTAGGACAGCCTGAGTGAGTTCTCTGACTAGGCCAGAGCTCTTCTCATTACCCAGGGTCAACCCTACTAAACCCTTGGCCTGTGTACTCCCACCACCAATTGTAACTGCACTAGGGGGAACAGGTGCCTTAGGGGCATTGGTGGGGGCTGGAATAGAGTCTTTGGACTTGGTGCAATCACTGGTCTAGTGTGTCTTTTGCTTACAGACTTTGCACCATGGTTTCTTTTGGCCTTTTCCCTTGTTAGACTGTGAATCCCCACCTGAAGAAGATTTTTGGGGGCCTTGTGAAGACTTCTGGTCTTTACCCTTCTCCCCACCCTTATCAGAGTTTTTAGAATCTTGCTTCTTAGGGTCACCACCTTGGTTCTGTACCTTCTGCCTCACCCTGGTTCTGACCCATTTGTCTGCCTTCTTTCCCAATTCTTGGGGAGAGGTCAGACCAGAGTCCACCAGGTACTGATGCAACAGCTGAGTTTGACAGTTATTAAGAATCTGCTCCCTCATGATAAGATTGTACAATCCTGTGAAGTCACATACCTTACTGCCCATCAACCAACCTTCCAGAGCCTTAGCAGAACAATCAACAAAGTCCACCCAGTCTTGAGTCTGTGCTTTTTGGGTATCTCTGAACTTTAACCTGTATTGTTCAGTTGTTAGGCCAAACCCATCAATCAGAGCACTCTTCAAGACTTTGTAATTGTCAGCATCCTCTTCTCTAACAGTGAGGAGCTTATCTCTACCTTTGTCTGCAAAGGAGAGCCACAAGATTGCTGCCCACTGCTCCTGAGGGACCCTCTGTACTTTACAGGCCCTCTCCAGTGCAGTTATCCATTTGTGGATGTCATCCCCACTCTGGTAGGGAGGGACAACCTTGCTCAGGTTTCTATGGTCATAAGACCTTTCCCTATCTCTGGGGAAATTGCTGCCACCATGGGACTCTAGTCCCATATTTTTTCTCTGTCTATAGAGATCTAGGGACTCCCTGTCTATAGCCAACTGCTGTTTTCTGAGCTCAAGCTGGGCTTGTTCATACTGAATCAGTCTCTTTCTCCTCTCATGAGAGGATTCCCTCCTATGAGAGGAGACAGAGGTCCCTACTGAGGTGTCAGAGTGGTTAGACTCCTGAGAAGGAGATCTAGACCTTCTGGGCACACTCACAACTCTTCCTGGGGGGACAAAGGGGAGGTCATTCTGGGCCTCCTCCTCATCCTCAGGAGTAGCTGCACTTTCCAGGTCAGGATCATTGTCATCCCCCTGGCCAGTTTCAGAGGTCAGGTCCTGGGCATTTTCATCCCTGGCCCCTCCCTCATCTTCTGCCCCACCCTCTCTGCCTACCTTTTCAGACCTTATGGGTCTTCTAAGATCATCTAGCAGAAGCATCTCCAGGAGACGTTGGGTGTTGGCACTTTTGCCTGTCTTCAACTTCCTAACTTTGCACAACTCAATTAATTCCAAGAATGAGAGGTTGTCATATCTGGATGGCAGGAGCTCACTGGTTCTTGGCAGTGAAGACATTACTAGTGTGGTGTGGTGTATGCACTACCTACTCTAGTGTGGCCTACTAAACTCTCTTGAGTTGTAGAAAGGGTGTGCTATCCCTTAACACACAACTCTAAGTTCAGTAGAACTTACTGTATCATAAGCTTGAATTATATGTACCTAAGGTACCCTTAGTGGTTTTCAGTTGATCAATTCAATTGAGATTATCTGGTAAAACATTAGCAAGCTGGAATCCCACACGCTGCACACCAATGTGAGAAGTTGGCCTGGTATATGCTGTCCACTAATTTTAGTGGGCACCTTGCACCAGTCCAAACAACCCCTTATTGGAGATAGGTTAAAGACAACCTTTATTGAAAGCTATCCTAGTGGTAGCTATGGAGAGCAGCCTTCAGGCTAAGTCTTGAAGGAATGTAAAGCAGCTTGTTTTACCAGTCTATAATCTCTTGAGTGACCAAATGAAAGAGGACCACACCAGGTATATATATAAAATATATGTATTTAGTCTTAAACACACCCCTCCAGTCTCTTTATGAGGCTAGAGTTCGAAGTATATAAGTTACAAGTCAGTTATCAACAGTAATAGCACAAATACACGTTTGAGCCCTAGGGGCGTACCAAACCATATACCAATAAAGTGGTATAAGAACCACGACTGAGCCAGACACAAGGCCTAGACCCTGTAGAAATGCTTGGACCACAAGGAACCACCCATGGTAGTGACACAGGGGACCCACGGGGGACGCGTGCAGTGTGAGAACACAGCCGCGAGCCGCCGTTGACTTCTATGGGGAATGTCGCGGTTGGAATTTTAAAGAAAAAGGACACTTAGAGGAGGACTTGGAGCAAACCCCTTTAGAACTAGGTGGTTCTAGAGTCTATACCCACGGGAGCACCGGAGTACTCGAGTTACCTCACCCAGGGGAGCCGGGTGCATAGGTGTCTTTCGGGGTCGGGTTTCGTCGTTGTTTTCAATGGCGATCTGCTGCAAAGTGCTGCTGGCGACCAAGTCGAAAGTGTTCGGGTGGATCCAAAGGTGGATCGAAGATGTGAGGAACCTGAAAGCAGAGGGGACAGAGTCTGAGTCACTAGCCAGTGACCAGGAAGGCGATGAGCAGATGTCCACCGATGTCGGGTGCTTCAGGTAGGTTGACAGTCGTCTTGACTCTTCAGCCACGAGGTCCAGGAGGCGTCGACGACAACCAGGAGCTGGATTCGAGCTGCCCCACAACGTCTGTCGATTGCTGCGGTGTCGGCGACCGGATTGGACCCAACAAGCCTTGGCAACGGCGTCTCGAAGAAACAAAGAAAGGACAATGTTGCAGACCAGCAAGGTCTGGGGGACTCACCCAGCGAGGGTAAGTCAGGGCACCTCTGGAGCAACCAGGAAAGCCCAAGCAGAAGAAGAGTTGCCTTCGGGAGGGCCCACTAGCCAACGGACTAGCGACCGCGAAGGAGCCTTGAGTGGACGCACTTGGACCTGGCTTGCAGGACACTCGTGGAGTGGAGGCCAGTGATCTTCGGTGCAGTCGGTGCTGGAGGCGGGGGCTACTTGGAGCCCAAAGCAAAACTTCGTGGAAGACCAGGAAGAGGATGCACTTACAAAAGTACTCGGTGTCCAGGGGTCACAGTCCCACGTTACCCACAACAGCTACTGGCCTCAGCTTTGCTGGGGACTCAGGGCAGCCTCGCGGAAGTCTGGAAATCTACCTCTGGTGATGCAAAGACTTCGGCGTCTGGTGGGAGCTTCAGCGATGCAGACCGGACAATTGCTTCTTAGGTGCCTGCCAAGCAGGGGAGTCACTCCTTGACCCCAAGGGAGATTCTTCAGTCCTCTAATCTTGAAGTAGAGCGTCGAAGGTCCAGGATTCGGCATCAGAGTTTCGTCCAGGGTAATCTAAAGTCCTAAGGACTGGGGTCCCATACTTATACAAAGTTAGGGGGTTGGACATACTCTGGGGACCCACCTATGGGAGGGTCAGGGAAGAGGGGTGGTTACACCCATTCCCTTTGTCCAGTTTTGCGCCAGAGCAGGGGCAGGTAGCCCCTGCAACCGGTTTGAACTGGCATATGCACAGGGACACCAAATGTGCCCCCAGTGCAGGACTTCAAAGCACCAGAGGGTGCTCCCGCCCAGCCCCAATACACACTATCCTGTCTGGGGAGGTGGTTACACCTCCCTGTGACAGGAAACCTATTGTCCAGGCCTCCCCTGCCGGAGTTTCAGTCAGCAGCAGGAGGCCAGACCAGTGTCTGTGGCAGCGGCATCCATTTTGTGATGCCAGGGCTCTGGAAAGAAGTTACCGGGTAGCCCGGTGTGTACATGTCTCTCCCTCTAGAAGGGTGGAATGCTATCCCTGCCGCCAGGATTGGCGGGGGGTAGTATTCCAAGATGTTTGACACCAAACACGACATGTTTTGGTGCAGCCAGTCCAAAGTTAGCATTGTACCGCGAGGATATAATGCACTTAAGAGTATATGGTCAGGCTGTACCACAAACAGCATCAGAGGATGGACTCCGAACGCTGCAGAGGGGCTCTGCTCATGCAGGGGCACCCTCTCACATAAAACCAAGCACTCTGCCTTCAGGATTGTTAAGGCCTGCCATAGGAGTGACTTATAGGTTTATATGTGTGTGCAATGGTAGTGATATAGGTAGCCTATACCACTGTAAGGGGTGCATGCACCACCTTACCCAGGCTGCAGTAGCAGACCTGTGGTGTCATTTTGGATGACCTTCCAGGGGTGGCACAATACATGCTGCAGCCCCTGGTAGGCCTCTGAGGTACCTATGCCCTGGGTACATAGTATACCATATACTAGGGACTTATAAGGGCACTCCAGATTCCAATCAAAGATGCACCTAAGGTACATGGAAACCATTTTAGAGAGGAAGCAGCTAGGCTGGTGTTCTGATTAGCAGGGCCCCAGCCAGACCAAAGTCGAAAAACAGTGAAGCATCAGCAAAAAGTGGGGGTACCCATGTGAAGCAGATCCTACTCTCCTACACATGCAAGATAAAAAATGATGGACGACATGTATACAAGATCAATGACAATAGACAAAGCTATCTGGATGTACCTGTGTACTACATAGTGCAGCACACGTTGAAACACCAAGTAGGCTCTCATTGCTAATGTGCACAAAGGGGGCCCTCCTCACACATAACTCATCTTGCACAAAACACATGCACATGTGCATTACCCTGCAAAGCTGCATGTCCATGAGCCACACTGACAAGGCAAGTGACAGTGCATGATGAATAGCATGACTACAGGCACAACATCTTAACATGGTGCCGGCCACCTCACTGAGGTGGCTGAGTGTGGACCACATCCTTAAAGGAGCAGGTCACACTCTGACACATCCTCGTGTACATACAACCCCTGACGTAAGCAAGACATTTGATGACAAACAATGCACAAGTCTCCCAACTCTGACCAAGAGCCATATTCCACCCAGCTTGCGACATCTCAGCATTGTAAATGCACAGAAGTGAAAGGCTCACTGCCTGAAAGGTATAACGGGCAGTAAAACTAAAGCTGCAGGTGCCACAATCACACAATGCAGTGCACACACATACAAATCTTAGCTCATCAACATTGACTAATATGTGGAACAAACTGCATCACTCACACAAATGAACATAGGACATAACATGTGCCATTTGTGAGTACAAATACGACAAGCATCCTTTGTCATAGCTGTAAACTGTGAGATGACAATGTACAACAACAACATCACATCGGTTATGTCCTCAAAATAATCACTATCCCGCAACAAATAGGCATCTCCCAATAAACAGTCAGAATGTACACTGTCCTGCAGTCTGCTTGTAAACTCATGCAATGCATGATCATACATGAAACACACTGTTAATATTTATCTCCCCTATCACATTGCAGAGGGAGGGACACCACCTCCTGGAAAGCAGACTGGCCCAACCTTCACTGATGACGAGGACAATTACACCACCATTAATCAGGATGAACTGCAAATTCTGCTCAATTCCCTCAGCAGCCCACCTCCAGGATCAGGGCAACCCAGCAGCATCGCGGCAACCCCACCCCCTGCACAAACCAACCAGCAGCAAGCACCTCCCACCACATCTGGCTCCCAGGACCTCGAGGACCCACGTCTGGCCTTCCAACGCCGTGTGCTAGAGGTCCAGCGGGAGATGGCTGATCAGGTGCGGGTGCGGTTTGAGATGCTGGCAGCCAAACTTCATGCCATACGTGGGTGTCTGAGTCCCATCCGGGACCACATACAGAAGCTCACGGACACCCACAGCCCGCTTGATGCTCTCCAACGGTCCATGGCTGACCTTGCTGGAGTCTTGATTCTGAGACAACACCAACTGTCTGGTCAGAGTGGCTCCAGCAATCTCAGCCAGGATTTGTCCAACATCAGTAAGATAATGGAGAGCATGGAGCAGATACAGGCACAACAATTGGCTGCCAGGGCTGAACACCAGTGTGATGTTGCTGGAATCTATCATGCCCTGCAGCTGCTCATCACTGCATTGCTGCCCCAAGGTCTGGTGTCAATGAATGCTGCTGCTGCTTCTACATCCTCAGCTCCGCCCCCTGATGTGTCAGTGTCTCACAGTGCTGCACCCACTATACCACCACCCACATTTGAGGCACATGACACATCAGAGGACAAAGATGAGGATGATAGTGCATTATTGCTAAGGAGAAAGCGGTAGCATACATCGACGCCAAAAGGCCTGTTTCTTCTTGGTTCTGGGCTTAGTATCATGCCACGGAAGATCATATTCCACTGTCTTCCACTGTCCCCTGAAACTCACCTTGGACCTCCACATGGACTGCCAAATCATATTTTTCTTACCAATGACACTGCAATCAGCCTGTGGACTGAACTGTGCCTCTTCCCTTGGACCGGTTACCAACAAAGGACTCTGTCTGGCCCTCTAACGGGCATCCATGCAATGTGTGGTTGTATGGCCAAGCACTGGTCCAGTCTTCATTCTGTTAATGTACATTAAAATCTTGAACTCACACTGTTGTGTGTTGTCTATGACCAATCAAGTATAGAAGTCCGTAAAAAGTGTATGGACAATGAATCCACCAGAAGGTACCCCAAGGGAAATACGAGCAATGTACATGTTTTACCTGACACAGATAGGCAGTGAGATGCCCGTGTATGTGTCAACTATCTGTGCCCTCATTGCAATAGAAATACAATCTAGCTATATCACAACCTATACCCCACGTCCAATATGGAAATTGGCATGTGTGCTAAAATGTCAAAGTTTGTAGCAGGCCACAAGTAGTGTCCCCCTTAACAATTGCAAACACTTTTCTCTTGGCATATCTACTCACACTCTACGTGGTGGACAAAGCCTGTTGTGATGGTGCGCAGTGCATGTCACATCCCAAGATGGTGCACACCATGTTCACATTGATGAAGACACGTAAGGGCACATGTCTGCCGTACACATATGGAACCACAATGTCTGCCTCAGTGAAGTTGAGTTGCCAATAGGGACTCACAGCAAAGTGCAAGGCGTCAGTCAGCCCCTTCCTGTGGACAAACAATGCACACATTTCTTTTTACCCCTCTCATGCTGTGATCACTGTGAGCGTATTGGGCAATGTGTCTAGGGATGTGTGGTGCACTGCACTTAGCATATAGTCAGATGCAAGGCCAACATTTCAAGGGGGGCATCACTATGAGACAATGCCAGAGGAACAGCTGGGACAAGTGGCTATGACACTGCCACTACAGGGAGCAATGCAACATTTACCCCCTTGTGTGCAGCAGAGCAGTGTGCACGCAACAAAACGTTACCTGTGACAAAATAACAATTTGAAAAATTAAGTGAGTCACGAAAGGCGTTGATGAGAAGTGAAGTCAGTATACCTAACTGTACTACTTATAAATGCCATTTGTGAATAACGTAAAATGTAAAGTCATTACTTACTCTCAGATTACTTATCTGAATTAGGATGACTGTTGTGCCATGTGCCGTACACAATGGACACACAAATGTACTAAATCATGCATGTGCCTGAGTTTGAGCGTCCATGCACAGGAACATATAATTCAGAGGAAGCTGACACACTGGCAATACGCAGAAAGTGTGCAAAGGTCTGTGCAATGTAGATGGACTCAGTGCCAGGAGCATCTGATATGCAGGTGTGTGACGGAATCTGTGTTACCCTGCGCATACATCCATCTCAATGATGGATCACATTAGCAAAATATATATACTCTCAATGCCATGTCCCTAGGTTGTGTTGTAAATGTGCAATAATGTGCTGTACAACTATGTGAGTCACACTTAAGATGTAGAACATGACAAACAACAGTCCCTAGACTAGGCCATAAATACTACGCCACCCTGCCATCCATGCAAGTTCACTGTGCTCACATCTAAGGTATCCTGACACAATACATCATGCTAAGTAACATGTCATGACCAGACTTACACATTCCATGGATTGTCCAGTGATGGTATGAGTTGCATACAAGCCAATAAGCCACACTCTCCAACATCATCCCTGACAGAAGTGCAAGCAGAAATACAAAATGTTACACTTTTATTTGAACAGTAAAAATAATTAACGGCCCTAAACTAACACTGAACACTAGAACTACTAGTAAAATCTAGACTAACTAGAAAAATCTTACTTACCTAAACTATCTACCCTAACTAATCCTAAACACACAACAACATATCTTAGACATCAAACCTCCTCCCACCCTTCAGGCACACCACGAGACAGGACAAAGACATCTAAGCTATACATAAACTAACTACACATGTAACCTACACAAAGATATATTTTTTGTATTTTGTTTTTCAAAAAATACATCAACCCCCACCCAAAGGAAAAGGAAACTTATCCCCAAATATGGCATAATAATAAATATCTAAAATCTACCTTAAAAGCTAACACTATCTATAACCTACGCTAAAACTACACTACCTAACAATTAAAAGAACTAACCTAACACTACCTAATAACAGATCTTAAAACATTGGGGGAAGGGAGAAGAGGGGATGGGGTCCAACATCTCCAGGCATCATGGCAGTCCAAAATGTTTTTAAGGTCCGTTAAATGTCTGTTCATATCAGCCATTTCCCGCCTCATCTCTGCCAGGAACACATTGTTATCATGAATTACCCTCCTGTCCCCTACTGTAAATGGCACCACCTGATCGCCAGGTGCAGGAGGGACTGTCCCTTGGGGGGGTGTGGCCGTAGGGGGATGTGACACCTGTCCAGGCTAGACCCACCACTGACGCCAGAGGGGCCTGGGATGGGCTGTGTGCCAGTTGTCAAAATCTCGGGCACCGCCTTCCATGTCCTTTTCTTCCGTTCCTCCTGGTGCCTCTTGGCCATGTTGCGGTAACCCTTTGCCACCTTCTTTACATGCTTGAAGCGGTCCTTCCTCACCTGGAAGGCATGTTGTTCCGCTGGCGTCATGTCGTCTGTAAAATATCAACAATGGAAATTTTGAGTCCTTTAGACTATGTCAATGTTCTGCAATAACATCTGTAATGCAAGATCACTGAAACATGGGAGCCTACACTCCAGCGTAACTATGTGAAGTCAGAGAGTGACCTGAACAACGAAATGTTGAAGCATGGATCAGTGACTACATGCTGGGGAGACTGACATGACAGTGCATGGCATGGTACATGTACTGTCACAACCAAATGGGACTGACCGTGTCAAACGATGGTGCCATGACATACCCGGACTGAGGGTGACATGTACAAGCAATCGGAGGAGTGAGGCATTATCCCTCCGTGTGTAGCACCACCCTCATCCTCTCCTGTGACACAGTGCTGCATGATATGTGCAATGCCCATGTGCAGGCCTGTGTGTCCCCCAGCAACTGTGTGCAGTTCATCAAGTTAGCGCCAACACAGGCACTCTTGCACAAGAGTGCATGGGTGTCTGTGTGCTGGGGGCCTAGTAAATGTTTTGGAAGTTTACCCAACCTGCTCTGGAGCTATCCGGGGACAGCCCTACTCACACTTTCAACTATGCTGTATCATGCAGCACACATGTAAACCCGTTGTATGGATGAACGCTGAGTTATACATGATGCGCTGTCTCGCTCTCCAACACTACTACACAATATGTGAAGTGTTGCCGCAGAGAGGGGGAAACATTGTTTCCCCCAAATTCTCAATCACTCATGTATGTCTTGTATCCGCTAAGCTCACTCCGTAGTGAATCAAAATAAGCATGCCTTTACAACGCAAAAAGTCACAATGCATTCCCCATTGTAACGGCACCCTTCAGTCATGATGCTCATAGTGTTTTTAGGGGTAATGCTTTCTCACATATATCGTTTGATAGCCCTGCATTGTAAAATAAATGGCACAGCAATGGAGGCAGAGCCAAACCAGGCTTGGGAAATGCATGCACAGTAATGACACCACTTGGGACAGAGGAGTTCCCACACCTGGTCCAGAGTCAATCAGGGAATGGCCTCAAGGAGACAGCTTGTCGACACCATTGCAGGGGACAAACATGCCAATGAGATTCATTGGGCCACCTTTGCTGTGTGTTTGGGGAACGTGCCATTGATATGCTTGGCTCAAAGATACACACTGCCACTTCTTTGAAGATGGCATGCAGCCTACCTACAAATTCACAGTGCCAAATTGTGTCTGCGCACTTACAGACTGAAAAGCAATGCCTCCTTGTGCATCATCGGGCACACTTGCACAGTCATCTCATGCAAGGATGTAGATGCATTCCATGTCATCTGATAGTCATCAGCAACCCCACTTACATGTATCCTCTCCTATCAGTGTCCTGTGCAATCCACAGGCATGTGCTGTGGTGACAATACCCATAGACCTAGGGGCATATTGACAAGGAAGTGTCGGAGACAGGCATTAGCCTCCTTGGCTCAACGCATCTCGACGCCAATTTGGAATCGCAAGTCTGCACCATATTACCAAGGATGTGGTGCAGACTTGCGTTCCCCCTGGCGATGGCGGCAAGTCTCACAACTTAGCGGCTAGGCAGGCACACATGCACCAGAGTGCAAAGATGTGTGTGTGCAGGGGAGGTTTTTTTCTGTGCAGGAAGGTGCCCCTTCATGGCCATAACCAATCCTAGTATACCATGTTGTAACTTTCATGTGTGCTGAGTCATGCAGCACACAGGAAAGATACAATTTTGATTATTGTAAAGTTTTTCTGTATGTACAGGAAGGGCCACCGGCCTGTACATATACAAACCATGTCATTTTGCTTACTCAATGTGTGCTGCACAAGGCAGCTGACATGTAAAAAGAAAAAATGATGAGAAAAAAAGAATCATCCTCATTTAGCCAGATTACGACCAGGATGTCACTGTTGTTAAATTGTGCGCTGCCATCTATCAATGCCGCACTTGTACATAGGTCAAATACAATGGGTGTTGCTGTGGAACGCCAACCGCAACACCCACTGCACGCCACTTTCACGCTAAACACAGCGCAAAAGTGTGCCTTATTACAAATGAAGTGTTATTACACGTGAAGTGGATTAACGCTGCCCCGCTCATGATGCTAGGCCCCTATTGACAACACCACTTCAATGAAAGTGATGGTGTGTTGGCAATAGGGTCTCTATGATATGCACCTTACTTACTATGTGTATCACAGACTGGGGATGGGCAAGGTTACAACAGTGAGACCAATGCATTGCTCATACTTCACTTACTGATTTGTGCACACTTCTGACTTCAACAATACATCTCACACTGTAGGCAAGGGACATGTGATACACACCCATACTGCATCCTACAACGTTGATCATTTGACCCAGACATCCATGACACCGCACTATGCCAATATATTATGTCCAAACTCACCAGTGGCTTGTGGGTCCTCGAAGCTGTCGATGTCCCCCTATGTGATTGGTGGCCGACCATCTGTGAGACAAGAAAAAATATATGTGTTGGTATCAGACGTTAAATCATATGTGTCATATTCCTCATACCAAACATCACCATAACAGAAAATGCTACGTAACTGTAGTGTTGTGTTTCATGTAGGATACATGATTGTGTCCACTTTGACTGCCATTCACAACAGAACAGTGAATGCTGAGTCGGGACAAACCAGACTGTAATGCTAGCTAACATGCACATGCTAGTAGTGTGAGACATCCACAAGGCACCATTACTACATGCATCATGATGTTATACATGCTCTTTGTACAATTGCATTGCTGCCGATCGCACAAGGCAGTTTCACAGAGCTTGTTGGTGTATGACAGTCTGGACATGTCCAATTTCCTTTGACCATTTGTTCCTATTAAATAAATTGTCACACATCAACTATGTTCACAGGGCAGCGTAGGTAACGTAACACAATTCATGAGGAAAGCATTTTAACACTATTTTTTGCCCAGCACACTGCTCACATAAACAGTTCCTTGGATAGTGGATGTACAGTCACCCCTGCCGTACACAAACAATATTCTGCATGCACGCACTTTTTGTGCAGGTGTGCCAGCTGTGGCACAACAGTGCTAAGTGTTGCTCTTGCGCAGTGGTTAACACATACTAGCACCCTATGCTTGTCAATATGATGCAGCATCGAGTCTCGGATGTGCCAATGTTATGCGTGAGTGCATTACATCTCCCACCTCACTCAGCAAACTTTTTTCACTGTGACACCAGTCACACACGTCCTAATTTATTTTAGTTAAAGCAATCACAATTAAATGTAGAGTTTGTACTTACCACCCTGTATGCCAGTCATGACTCCTGTGTAGTCCAAGAGGTCAGCTTCACGGGCCAGCAGATCCTGCCAGCGGTGCTTCCACTGGCGCACGGTATGGTCCACTCCAAAGAACCAGAGCATCTGCACCAGCACACGCTCCCACCTCATCTTCCGCACACTGACATTGTATCCTTGAAGGATACGGCCTCCCCTCTCCAACATCAAGGGCAGGTAGAATGTTAACATCCAGAGGAAGCCCACCAATGCCCCCTCGGACATCCTGCCCTCCCTGCCCACACCCGGCATCTCCCTGCACTCCTGAGAGCCCACAGCCAAAAATTATAACCCTCTAATATATCCCCCAAAACTACTAAGAAAGTTAAATACCCCAGACAAACACCCTACACATTTGAGTACAAGAGACAAAAAAACACACAAAATAAGTACACAACACTTCACAGACACTATCAACAGGACACAGGACACAGCAATACTCTCAAAATCTCAACACTGCAGCACACACCACCAAACACCTCCAACACTCTCCACAATCACCAGCAATGTGCTCAAAAGAAGAGTGAAAGTGCTAAACATTACTCCAGTAGACAGGAAGCATGCAGACATCACTTCCTGTCTCAATGCGGCCCGTTTTTTAGAAAGCAGTAAAATCTGCACGCAAATAGGCTCATGAGTAATATTTAGCATTGTACAATGTGTTGAGCAATGTATTTTTCCATCGGGCGAAAAAAAAACATTGCGTTATCGTTTTAAGCGGCAAGATCTTCACTCTTACAGCAAATTCATACACAGATGTACAGTCTTAGAGCTAAATTCATTTCAGACACCTATAACAACATGAAATGCTTGATTAGCACACAAATGACACCCTAAATATGATGTTTCACAACACATGACACCCTAAATTGCAACTTTCACCCCTGCTGACACCATAATTGCATATTTCACAACAATAAAATCAATCAGGAGAATTGTAAGTGTGCTACTCACCCGTGGGGGTCACGAGGCGCTGGGGTGGTGGTGCGCAGATCTGTTGGCCAAAGAGCGAGCTCTTGAGGGGCTTCATGAATGTGTTCATGGAGGGAGCGTGTCTGATGTCTGTCGGTAGCTTGGGCCAGGTCTTGGCTGCAATGTTACAGAAGGATCTTCTGCATGCTCAGGCTCTGTGGATGTGAGGGTTTTTGGCCAGTGATAGTTTTGTAAATTGTGGTTTTCTTTTGGGTACGTGTAAGTTGATTCTGTAATTGAGGTATTTGTGTCCATTGTTGTGTAGGCATTTGTAGGCATGAGATGAGGATGGTGGAGCTGACTGTTTTCTCCTCTGTGAGCCGGTGGAGTCATTGTAGGTGTTAGCTGATGTGTATGTGCCAGGGGATGACGAGGACGAGTCTGGCGGCGGTGTTCTGTATTGTCTGTAGTTTGCAGAGTATGGACTTGCTGATGCCAGCATGAAGTGCATTTACATAGTACAGTCTGCTGATGATGATTGCATGGGTGACTGTCTACCTTGACTTAGGGGGGATCCATTTGAAGGACTTCCAGAGGATGCAGAGTGTGTTGAAGCAGCTGTAGGTGACGGCGCTGACCTGTTGGTTCATGTTGAGTGATGAGTCGAGTATGATGCTGATGTTTTTAGCATGGTCTGCGGGGAGAGGTGGTCTTCTGAGGGCCGTGAGCCAACAGGTGTTGTCCCATGCAGAAGGGCTGGTTACAAGGACGAGGTCTTTCTGTCTTCTCGGGGTTGAGCTTCAAGCAGCTGTTGGTCATCCAGACTGCCCCGTGTTACATTACTTTCAGTAAGTTGATAGTGGCGGTGGAGTGGTCTTTGGTGGGTTAGAGGATGAGCTGGGTGTCGTCAGCGTGGGATAGGATGTTGAGGCCATGTTGTTGGACGATGTCTGCGAGGGGGATACATGTATATTTTGATGAGGCTCTGGCTCAGTGATGAGCCCTGTGGGACTCTGCAGGTGATTGCCGTGGGATCAGAGATGAAGTCTGGCATTCTGCTCCTTTGCCTTCTTACGGTGTGGAATGATTGGATAAAGTTCAGGGCTGTACCTTGGATGCCTGCGTCATGTAGTCTGGTGACTAGTGTACGGTGGGAGACGTTGTTGAAGGCTGCTGAAATGTTGAGTAGGATGAGGTCTGCGTAGTGTCCTTGGTCCAGGAGTGTGTTGATGTCGTCTGTGGCGTCAAGTAGGGCGGTCTCAGTTGAGGATGGCGTTCTCTTTGATGAATCTTGTCTGTTCCCTGTTGACTGTTTTCTCGGTGACTTTGGATGCAAAGGTGAGGAGTGAGATGGTCCGATAGTTCTTGAGGCCGGTGGGGTCAGCTGTGTGGTTCTTGAGCAGGGCCATTACTTCTGCACGCTTCCATTTGTCTGTGCAGGTGCATGTTTTGAAGGTGGTGTTGATGTTGCATAGTGGTTCGTGTGCATTGGCAGATGCAGCTCTGTGGTAGTTGTGAGGGGTCCAGGGGTCTGTGTGGGCCACCTGATGGATGCCTTTCATGGTGTAGGCGGTGTCTTCATCCGTGCCTGGTGTCCATTTAGAGATGGTGGTCTGGTTGGTGTCTCAGGGCTGAGGGTGGTCCGGCTGCCGCGTCCAGTGTGTGGTCCAGCAATTTGTCTTGGTGGTTTATGAAATTGAGGTGGAAGTGGGTTCAAAGGTAATTGCAGATGACACCCTAAAAAATCATCTTTTACCCCTTTTTACGCCCATTTTTCATCTTTGACCCCATTTCACTCCCATTTTTCATCTTTTACCCCATTTCACGCCTATTTTTCATCTTTTACCCCAGTTCACGCCCATTTTTCAGTTTTTACCCCAGTTCACGCCCATTTTTCATCTTTTACCTCTTTTTACGCCCATTTTTCATCTTTTACCCCATTTCACGCCCAATTTTCATCTTGTATCCCATTTCACACCCTAAATTACATAAATTAACACAACGGTCACACTCTATTGACTTGTTGACCCAAAACGACACCCTACAATTAGGATTTGTGCACAGAGGACAACCTATGTTTCATGATTTACACAACAGGACACACCAAATATTAGAGTTTGTTAGCACAATTAAAAGTGTACTTTGGCACATTTGACACACTGAAGAGCATCTCTTTACTGAGGAGACATTCCCACCATTAATTGAGTATTGTGATGTTCTTTGCAATCATTGTGCTACGTACTCTTTTCATAGTGATGTACTTATGCAGGACAGTAAAATGCAGACAGGGTATGTTTGTAGTGTATTTTTATTGACACAAACCGTGATTGGGGTCATTTTGCAGTGATATACATTTGATGGGGTCTGTCACAATGTGACGTGCTCAATTGAAGAAATTGTTTATTATTCGGTTCCTTCGGGCAGTTCCTGCTGCATTAACTGTGGTGTGTGCTCCACCTGCCTCATCTTCATCTTCATCCTGGTCACCGTCTGGTGCAGCAGGCACTTGGATCCATGGAGCATTGGTGCGCACACATATATTGTGCAATACACAACATGCTAGGATGGTTTTGTTCACCATTTCGGGGCTGTACAGCAGTCTTCCACCTGTGATGTCCAAGCTACGGAAACGTGACTTTAGCACGCCAAATGTGCGCTCCACAATGGACCGGGTGCGTCTGTGGGCCGCATTATACTGCCTCTGTGCCTGGGTGGTGGGGTTTCGGAGGGGTGTCATCATCCACGGGCATAGTGCATATCCTTGATCACCTGTAACATGTGATGGAGAGATGTGTTCATTATTGGTTATGCAGGCTGTGTTGTTAGTGTGGATGGTTTTGTGTTGTGTGATTTGTGCTATGTGGGATTTCATGTTAGCCATGTGTTGCTTCTGAATGATTACCAGCATCAATGCTAATTGCGTTGCCTCACAGTTGATCCTCCGTCCCCCGAGCCAATTTGATTGTGTGTGCTGCGCGGTTGCATCACTGGCACTCCTACTTTGCTACAATGTTAAGGCCATCTGCGCATAACCGCAGACATAACACACACACCAACAGGCACCCTGGCTCTCCTAGTGTCTAGCCATTGCACTGATCCTCCGTCCTCAAACTCAATGGCATGATAACTTTCAAATGGCAATAGGGCACACCAGACATGGATCACGTTCAGTTCTGTTGCTGCCGCAAGACCTGCCCAGCCGCACAACACAAGCTGTTTCATGTCCAGAGCTGCCACAAAGCAACACTAAGCAGCCCCCTCGCCTGCAGGGACCACTGAGGGCAGGAACGCTTCACCCACACCATCAACATCATCAGATGCCAAACCATCCACTCCATGGACTACGTACGCATTCCTGAGCGGAGGCTCCAAATCACATACCACGAATACACAAAATTCATTACAATCTGTGAAATGTTTGCTGACATCAGACTGTCCAACATTTTCACCACAATGACCCACAAGGCAGGGTACACCTTTGACACCTTCTTAGCATGTGTAAACTTCGACTAGTTCTTCAACCCCACCAAACGCACATGTAGTGACCACAAACGCATACACTTCCTCGTCGGTCAACCCCAAGCTACCCTAGACCACATGCAGACCCACACAAAGTTAGTGTAGCTCAGTCAACGAGGTGATGCTACACACCACCAACAGCAACACCCACAATGCTGCAGTAGTCACCAATGGTGCTAGATCAAATTTTACTGACATGTATCTCCAACTGCGCATACACACTTGCACCACTATGCAACTGCAACATACAGCGTGCAAGAAATGCCACCTCAGTCACAAACAAACTCAAAGATGGCAGATGAATCTGCTGACACATGGAGAAGAACTGGTACAAGATTGAGGATACCATTAAACATCACCACCTACAAGGACACAAAGCTCATATTCTCCATCAACAATACACCCACACACCAAACTTGGCTTCCAGGAGGGATTGCTGTCAGTTGCAACATGAATGATCACCAGCTGGGGGGTGCTATACGCAGAGGAGACATGAGTCCTCATCCTCATAATGAAACCATCAGCATGTGGCATCACTTGATGGGACGACAGCTTCAGCAGCTCCCCAGCCTAGGTACGTAGGCACCGTATGTGACTCTTCCCTCTCCATGAACCAATAGGTCTACGCAGTGGCCTGCAGCTGCTTCAACTGCCTCTGCGTCTTCCATGCAACCTTCAAATGGATCCCCCCATTGTCAGGTAGGACAGTCACCCACACAGTCATTGGCATCATGCTGGACTACGGAAACACACTGTATGCCCACATGGGCAGGTCTGCACTCAGCTTAGTCCCGACTGTCCAGCACAACCCCGACACACTGTGCCTTGTGTACATACTTTCATTATGGATCAAGTCCCTCCGCCACACATACTTGGTTCCCACGTCTCCCCACATTTGCAAATGAGTGGCAGAGGGGCTAAGCCTTTGGGGATGGTTAGTCTGCATAGCTAGCCACAGCTTCCACAGTTCCTTGTGTTGTTGTGTCTGGTAAGTGGGCATGTTGATTGACGTGTTGTAAGAGAAATTTTGACATGTACATTCTAACAATTTGGGAGTTGCATGTATGTGCAGTTGAGGCGTGTGGTGTGTTAAGTTGGTACTTACCAACAAGAACTGCATTTCCGTATGTGCCATCCTGGAAGCGCTGGTTTATGATGGACTGTCGGAAGATGTAGGAATCATGCACAGTCCCAGGAAACTTGGCTATGACATTGGTGAACAGTCCCCGGTGGTCCACTATGGCCTGCACATTCATAGAATGTGTGTGATTTCTGTTGTGTTATATGTGTGCACTGTCTGCAGGGGGCACAAAAAGGACATGTGTGCAGTCAATTGCCCCCAAGACCTGCGGGAATACGGCTATGGCAAGGAAGCCTTGCTTGGTCGCAATCTGTTCCTGCACAGTGTTGGGGAAGTGAAGGTGCTGGGGTATCAGGCTGAGAATGCCATCCAAGAGAGTAGGGAGGAAGATTGAAAAGGCTGCCTGTGATACTCCGCCGACTCTGGCCGTTGATGGTTGAAAGGTCCCAGAGGCCAACAGCTTTGTCTGCGGAGGAATGTTCGTTCTCCGCTGTGTTGGTGCCGTCAGCCTGTGGGCTATCAGGTTTAGGATGTGTTGGATGGATGTCCGTTTGAGCCTGTAGTGGGCAATGACATCCACTGGCGTTAGGTCTGCGAGGCTGACACGTCTGCGCAGGGCTCGCAGTCTTCTTCGGCACTGCCTCGGTGGTGGTCCTGGGGGAGGTGGCAGTGGCGGTGGTGGTTGTTGCCTTCGTGGTGCTCCAAGCTGAATGAATAGTACCTCCATGGCATTAGTGGCTCTTCAGATGGGTCTCTGGGCTACTCTCCCTTATATACCTCCCTTTTTAGACCAGCTTTTTTCTGGTCTTAAGTTCCTGCTTCTAAAGGGCCTTAGCGTGACTTTTTTTATCGCTTCGCGGGTCCGGGCCATCATTGCTAATAGTGTGATGTGGTGTTAGCGACTTTTTTCGTGAAATTTTGAGAAGGAACGCCTACTTTGCATATCATTAGCGAAAACTATCGCTGGCATACACGGCGATAGGAAAATCGTCCGCGATCGCCAGAAAGCTGTCGCTAACGCTTGCTAGCGACAGCTTGATAAATTAATGTCGCGTTAGCGGCACAAAAGTGCCGCTAAAGCAGCGAAAAATTGCTTGATAATATGCCACTTAGGGCCAGATGTAGGAAGCGAAATAGCGATCGCAAACGCTGAAATTCACAGAATTTCAACGTTTGCGACCGCAAAATAGCCCTGTGCAATGTAGGAAGTGAAAAACCCACCCGCAAAATAAGGAATCGCAAAATTTGCGATTCCGTATTTTGCACAAGCATTTAGAGAATCGCAATTTGCGATTCCCTAAATGCTATTCTGGGAGACATTGCAAATTGCGATTTTGCTGTAGGGAATCGCAAATTACCACCAACTTCAGGTTGGTGGTAAATTGCGATTCCCTTTAAAAATGCAATTTTATGCATGTTTCGAAGTGCCATGTGGCACACATAATTCCCACAGAGCACCTGGAATCAAATGTAGCAAATTCTGTAGTGCCGTATTTTGCATTAGAAACAAGGCTTTTAAGGAATCTATTTGTTCAAATAAATATAAAGGACTGACAGATTTGCATGTGTAGTCATATCAAATCAAATCAAAATAAACTTTATTCGGTTTCAAGTAATAAAACCACAAAAGCACACGGAAAGATATGATAAAACAATCCTCACAGGAACATACCAAGTAAAACAATAAACTAGGCTACAAGTAAGATCAGGAATACAGAGGCTCCAATGTCACACACAATACGAGATGAAAGGTTCCATCTAATTAACACAATTAATCACATCTGATAAAAACATTAATAATCCAACAAGTGAGCGGAACAATACAAAGTGCGTAGTGCCATTGATGGTATGCGAGAAACAAAATAGTTAGTCGCAGCTGGACCTGAGTCTGAAAGTGGATTAAAAAAAATTAAGCACATAGAAAACAATGCTGCCCGTAAGCATTTGTAAAAAGATAAAAGCGGGTCGCACTTGCCTAAAATTAAGAAAGTCTTTTTAGGTGTTTCATAAAAACTACAGAACATCATAAAATGAACCATATCCTGTGGGGATTTTCCATCGCAACCACAGGTCGACAAACATTGACCCTTACACTGCTCCTTGGGTGGGCTAGAAGGATGTGGAAGAGGTCAAACCGAAACCTGGTCAACAGAAATCAATCGTGTGAGCTTGCGAGCCCCAGCAAGTATGACTCCACCGTCAGAGTAGTTCTTAACATGATGAAGCGACATACACTAGGCTTCAAAAGCTCCTGCTGTACCCTGGCCAATGACTGCTGCGCGAAAAAAGCTGCCTTTATATGGTTCAAGTCCTTCTTGTTGGTCAGGTCAGGGTTAGTAAAAAGGACTCCTCTCCCCAGGCTCCTGAGACTTTCCTCGATATATTTAAGCCAAGGTATTCGGGAGACATGATCAAGGGCCATGTGTAGTCATTCATGTTAACTACCGATGTTTAAGTCTCATACTTAAAAGTCAGTATTTTTTTTGATCACATCATCCATAAAAGAGCCACACACTGTAATATGCAAATGCAGCCAGGAGTCAGAGGGGAAAAGCCTCCTTCTCCCATTTGAGAAATATTGAGATTCGCGTTTTGCCTTTTTCTTTTGAGACTCTCCAAAGTCCAGCTGCAGAGAATGGGTAGAGAAACCATCCAATCAGAAAAGAATACATTGATCTCCATCACTTACCTCCCTTTCGGACCTAGCCTTCCTGATCTGACAAAGTTCTTTCTTTCAGCTCAGTAAAGGGCTACATTTATAGCCCAAAAAGGACCAGCTTTAGTCACCCTTTTTAGGTCGAGCCTAGACAGCGCTTGCGCTGTCTGGAAGATCTGTTGTATGTACTTTGGGGGCTCCGGAGTATTGCCACAATACTTGTCTACTTCTGCTTTTAACTTTCTGTAGCGACTTTTTTTTTACACTGCATTCCTCCCAGACTTGTCCTTGGGTGCGTGCTCAGCATCGGTTCCGTATTTCATTGCATCTTAGGATCCTCCTTCCCTGCTGTTGCTGCCATCCTTCGTGCACCTCCCGCACCATTTGTTCCACGCCCTCCCAGCCTCTCTCCTGACCTGATTTCATGTCCTCCCAAACCCCGCAAACCGTTGTTGCTGAAGCGCTGCCTCCAGCTTTCTTTTAAATTGCTTATTCTCGTTTCCCATGACCCTTCCTTATTATTTTGGCTTTGCGCCATGGACTGTGAATAAAGACCCATTTTACAGAGCAAAAAAAATTACGATTATGCTAGCATGCGGCAGACACATCAAAAAGGAGGAGCTGTCCCGGCCACAGCCTCCGGCGCACAGTGGTGGAGGCGGTGCTGCGGGGTATCCTGAAGGTGCTGCAGGGGCAGCAGAGGCTCGTAGGAACGAGTGAAGTAACAGAGCGGCTGCAGTCTGCTTAGGAGAGAAGGGATGCTTTTAGACATTGTGAGTGGACTGGATCACAACCGGGGAGGGCGACAGCAAGTGGGAAGGGGCTGTCAATGGGGCTTGATTTGCAACTACCAATTAGATGAGCAGCACATCAGCCCATGAGTGTCTGCAGGCATCAACTAATGACAGTATTTAAGGCGCATCTATCTGCATGTTTGTTTTTCAGTTCTAGAAGGGAGTGAGCCCAACACCATTCAGCTAGTCACACATTGGTTCTTAAATTGATATATTGATTTCTTAAACTACTAATTTAGCCAATAACTCATTCGTCCAGCATCATTTTACTTCGCAGTCCATCAGTGTAACTAGCCGTTTACTCTCCGATCTTTTGATTCCTCATCTTTTCTTCAGTGTTGCCCATTACCAGTTGTTTATCGCTGCATCCACCAGAGCCACTCTCCCAATCATTAATCCACTCACCTATAACAAAAAATTTCACATCCTTTCTTGCCATTACGGTGCTAACTGCCTTGCGTTTACCCATCGGTCCATTCTCGGAATGCGCACTTCGGAAGCGCAAAAATGTTGTTGGGATTTGCCTGTCGAAACTGTTGCAGACAAATAGCGGTTAATGATAATAACATTCGTCGTATCAGCAGTACGGCCTAAATGTGTACCTATGCGGAGGCACCAAGCGAGCCTGTGACTGCACGCGCCATGATGAGTAATAACGCAGTGCTTGCCTTTTCTTAAGGCTGTCCAGAGAGGGAAGGCTGCATCACAGAGGATGCTGACAAAGGCAGGTAATTTCAGTGTGCAAACTGCCAATGTATAGATGTTAGAGCACAGTGGTCAAATCACGCACAGCAGTCAGGCCGTTAAAAACACAGGGGCATATGTACAAGAACCAGCGAAAAATATTGCTAACGTTAGTTAGCGGCAAAATGTTTATTGCCACGTACTGCCGAAAACTATCGCCACGTTAGCAACATATGTACAAGCCAACGCTACAAGGCGATAGTTTGTCATCTAAGCGGGAAATGTCAACGTTAAAAACAGCGTCACGGCGATACAAATCTTGCTGCTAACGTGAAAAAAGTGGCGGCAGGCCAGTCAGCGGCCAGAAACTGCACGCAAAATAGCGTGACACCACTTTTTTTCACGTTAGGCCGGAAAAGCGACTACAAAACGCCCGCAAAGTATCACAAACTGAAAAAAATAAAAAAAGAACCATGGATGAAGCTGGACCCAGTACTGCAGGAGAAAACAACAGCCCAAACAGCAAGGAGGACCAGACAGAGAGCCAGGAGAAGGGCAAGGAGAAGAGGAAGAGGAAAACCAGGTTCAGCCGGAAGGAAAACCAGGTCCTGATTGCGGAGGTGACAGATAAACAACAGCAGCTGTTTGTCAGCTCCACCGTGTCATTGGGGACAAAGAATGCAATATGGCAGTCCATCGCAGCCGAGGTGAATGCTGTCGGAGAGGTGAGGAGGACAGTGAACGACTGCAAGAAGTGCTGGCATGATGCTAGGCGCAAGACCAAGGAGAAACTGGTGGCCAATCGCAATGCAGCACTACAGACTGGAGGTGGGAGTCCAGCGCCACAGGAGGACCTGGATGCCTTGGAGGAACAGGTGTCCGCAGTCATCTGCGAGGAGTCGGTGGTTGGAGTCCAGGGACAGGACACTGCTGAACAGGACCAGCAACATGGTGAGTAACAACCAGGGACTGGGGGGACGGTGCTGTATGGGCCCAATGTCACTCATGCCCAATTAAATATCTACCAGTGCACATCCACAATGACTGCAGATCTTGTCACAGATACTCTTGTCCCTGGGTGTAGAGACACATATCACCCTAGTCAACAAATATATTGCAATACACATATTGGTGGGGTCATACACTTGGAAATATGCACAGAAAAGTAATTCTAAACATAGCCAAAGATCCATATCAGACCACAATATAAGGGCAACAGGAAAGAGCTAAGTGGTACATAGCCTGGAGATGCAGCAGACTGGCAAAATGTCCCCCTTGCCTCAACACCACGCACATACAATTGCCTGCACAGGGCTGCATCTGTTTGACGACAAAATGAGGATGCACTGTGAATGCGACAGATGATGTGCACAATTGAGCATGCCTCACCGATGTCAGCACACATGCACCATTGTGCAAGGGTGTCTGAGTTGATTTCCACATTGTCTATGTGCATGAAGGGGGACCTTACTGCACATACACATTCAGGCACACAACTCAGACAGACGTGCACAATGGTGCATGTGTGCTGACATCGGTGGAGGCATGCTCACTTGTGTACATCATCTGTCGCATTCACAGTGCATCCTCATTTTGTCGTCAAAGAGATGCAGCCCTGTGCAGACAATTGTATGTGCGTGGTGTTGAGGCAAGGGAGACATTTTGCCAGCCTGCCGCATCTCCAGGCAATGTGCCCCTTTACATGTTCATTAGATGCAGCCCTGTGTACACCAAGTGAGAAAGCATGGAGTGAGTCTGCATACCATGAACACATGCATTGTCACAACATAGTGATCATGCTGCCTACTGTCTAAAAGGTGCATATCCCACAATGCACACATTCAGCACAGTTGAGTCAAAATGTCATGTCATACCATAAGCATGGGGGATATGCCTTCAACAATACAGTGTATGGACTATGCATATCAGGAATGTGTCATCATAATGTTTTACTATGTGACTTGTCAGTGTACCATACTCACAGAAGTAAAAGAGTCCCTGTAAAGAAGTATGATAGGTTAAGTATGACACCAAGCAAGAATAGCAAATTTAGCAACCAAAATTCTCTAATAGATAAATGGCACCATCACCCCTTATCTCAAAAAGGACTCATATACTCACAAGTGCACACATGTGCCATACCTAAAACTGTACCATACATTAGTCCTGGTGTGACTTGCCCATCACACATTGATGTGCATGTAAACAAGTATTTTGGGAAAGTCAACAGTGTCAGTGAACAAATATACCATCAGGAATGTTATCATCTGCACACAAACACTGTCAGCAAAAATTCCTAAATAGTGCAGCATGTATCATCCATGTCAGCATCTGTGTGCAATATTCACAAACACACATCACCCTTCCAATCACACATTGATGTGATGTGGGGGCGGAGTGATAGGGCCTGAGTAGCACAACTGAGTATTTCTGAATACACAGCCCTGAAATCCAGGGCCACTTACGCACTACATGTGGTGTCAACGTTGAGGGTAATGGGTGTTTTAACTGTTTGTTCAGCTGGCAACAACAATATAAAGTCACGCTGCACCAGTCTCACAACGGTTAAGCCAACAGGAGGGCAGCAAGCAATGCAAACATGGAAACATATGCCTGAAGCCATGCACATAAGAGAAATCACAAGAGCCAAAGCTATTTGTATGTACATGTGCACTGCATTGAGCAGCACACATGGGAAAATGCAAAATGTATGCAAAAATGATGCATTGCTCCTTGGTTTGCCATCCTAAGAACAGTTCATACCTGGTCTTCATTTTTGCACGGCCTCATATGTACGCCACCCTTGTACATAAAGGGCAGCGTCAAAATGAATTGGTGTTACGGTGGAACGGCCACCGCAACACCCACTGCCCACCCCTTTCACGCTAAGCATCACGTGAAAGGGGGTCTTATGTACAAGGCAAAGTTAAGACACGTTAAGTGGCTTAACGCTGCCTTGTACAGAAGACGCAGCCCCAATTGCCACCACAACGTCAACATAGGTGACGTTGTTGTGGCAATAGTGCCTTGTACATATACACCTATGAATGTACATTGTCATGCTATCTGCTTGTACACCAATACAATGCATTATCATACTATAAACACACATACAAATGCATCTCCCCTTTACGTTGCAGAGGGCGAAACATCACCTCCTGTATAGCAGCTTGTCCCACTCTTCAAGGATGAAGAGGAAGACCAAGCAACCATCGACCAGGACACATTCCAACTTCTGCTCAACTCAATTAGCACCCCATCTCCGGAAGCAGGGCCATCCAGCAGTGTTGTGGAAACTACAGCCCCTGCACAAACAACCCAGCAGCAAGCACCGACCACCACAGCTGTCTCCCAGAGCCTTGAGGACCCACTTCTGGCATTTCAACGTCGTGCAGTAGAGGTCCAGCAGGAGATGGCTGGTCAGGTGCGGGTGGGGTTTGACAGCCTGGCTTCAAAATTAGATGGGTTACGTGGGTGTCTCAGTCCCATTCTGGACCACCTACAGACCATCACAGACACCCACAGTCCGCTCCATGCTCTCCAGCATTCCATGGCTGACATTGCTGGAGTACTGACTCAGAGACAAGAACAACTGTCCAGTCTGAGTGGCTCCAGCAATGTCAGCAAGGAGTTGCATCACATGCGAATGAGCATGGAGAACATGGAGCGGATGCAAGCCACGCTAATGGCAGCCACGGTTGAACACCACAGACACATTGCTGGAATCTTCCATGCCCTGCAGCTGCTCGTCACAGCAGTGCTGCATCAAGGTTTGGCACAGATGAATGCTGCTGCTGCTTCAACATCCACATCTCCGCCACCTGAAGTGTCAGTGCCGCACAGTGCCGCTGACAATCTACCACCACGCACACCGAAGGCACATGACACATCAGAGGACGAAGATGTTGATGAATCAACAATATTGCTAAGAAGAAAGCGGTAGTATTCATCAATGCTAAATGGTCAATTTTTCCTTGGGTCTGTGCTTAGCATCATGCCACGGAACATCATCTTCCAATGTCCTCTGCTACACACTGTGACACTCACCTTGGAACTCAATATGGACTGCCATAATTTGTGTTGTACCCAAAGACACTGCTATCAGCCTGCTGAATGAACTCTGCCTCTTCCTCTGGACATGTTCCACACAAAGGACTCTGTCAGGCCCTCCACTAGGCATCTATGAAATGTGGGGATTGTGTGACCAAGTACTGTGGCAGTCTTCACCAAAGCCAATGCATATGCTAACTAAAAGCTAAAATTTACACAGATGTGTGTTTATCATGACCATTCAGGTATAGAAGTCTCCAATAAAGTTTGGGCAGTGAATCCATACCAATATACACCAAGTGACACATGGTAAATCTTCATGTTAAACTGTGTCACAGATAGGTAGTGAGATGACTGGGCATGTGAGATCTAGCCGTGCCCTCATTGATCGAATATGACCTACTAGCAATATCCCAACATTGCCTTCCATACATGATGGCAATAGGCATGTGTGGAAATAGGTCCAAGTCTGTTGCATGCCACAAGTAGTGTATCCATTTAGCATTGATAACAAGTCTCACTTGGCAGATCTACTCACACACTACGGGGTGGACAAAGCTTGTTGTGATGGGGTCATTGCATGTCACATTCTAAGATGGAGCACACCACATGCACATAGATGACGATTCGTTATGGCTCATATCGCCCACCTACTATTGGAATCACAGTGTCTGTTTCAGTGAAGCTGTGTTGGCAATAGGGACTTAGCCTTAAGTGCAAGTCCACTGTCAGACACTTACCGTGGCTTAACAATGCCTTGGAAACAAAGAACCCTCTCATGCTGTGCTCCCTGTGAAAGGAGAGGGCAATGTGTCCAGGGATGTGTAGTGCACAGCACTTAGCACAGTCAGATGCTGCATCACCATTTCAAGTGTGGCACCACTATGAGGCAATGACAAAAGTAACAGCATGGAAAAGTGGGTATGACACTGGCACTACAGGGACCAATGCTACATTTCCCCTCCTGTTTGCTGCAGAACTGTGTTCGGCCTTGTGCCATGCACATTTGACCAGCTAATTTACAATATTGTGCATGGGCAGGAGGGTGAGCCACCAGCCACAGGAACAACCAATGTCCATAATGATGACACACTTACACTACGCAGCAAGTGTGCCTATGTATGTGCATGTTAGATGGACTCAGCGCCAGGCTCTTAGGATAAGAAGGGTGTGGGTGTAATCTGTGGAACACAGTGCAGACATCCATCATCTGGATGCACAAGAGTTGCAATGTCAATGTCTGTTCAAGGCCATGTTCCAACATTGTGTTGCAAATGTGCATCAATGTGCATTCCAACTCTGTGAGTCACACATGAGATGTTCAACTGTACAAAAAAGTGTCCCTAGCCTAGGCCATGACTCCAACTTCCCACACTGTAATGCATGCAAGTTCACTGTGCTCAAATCAAAAGGTTCCTGACACTATCCGTCCAGCTAAGTAACATGTCATGACCACACATACACCTTCAAATGATTGCCCTGAGATTGAATAAGTGTGAAACAAGGTAAAAAGCAACACACCGCCAAACCACTTCAGACATAAGTGCTAACTGAATTCCAAAACAGTATGAATTTATTAACATTTAACCAAATAAACTACCCTAAACTGACACTAACCACTACTACAACTAACCTAATCTAAACTAACTATGACAAAGTGAATAATAACCTTAACTATCTAACTCTACTAATACTAAACATGCAACAACATATCTGAGACATCAACCCCCCACCCACCCTTAAAGCACATCAGAAGATGGGACAAATACATCTTATCTAAACATAAACTAACTACACATATATCATACACAAATATATATATATATATATTTTTTTTTTTTTGAAGAACAAAGACATCAACCCCCACCCAAAGGAAAAGGAAACATATCCACAAATACTACAAGATAATAAATATTGAACTATGCTAATATCTAACACTACCTATAACCACACTACAACTACACTACCTAACAATTAAAAAACTAACCTATCACTAACTACTAAGTATAAATTACTTGGGGGAACGTAGGAAAGGGGGATGGGTCTCCATTATCCAGTTCAAAATGGGAGACTCAGGGCAGCCTTTAAGTCCTGCATGTGTGTGGTCTGCTCAACCATCTCACGTTCTAAACATGCCAACCTGACATTAATGTCCATTACAGCACGGTGGTCCCGCATGGTAAACAGGATCACATGATCACATGATCAGATCCTCCTGCTGCCAATGTAGCTTGTCCTTAGGTCTGTGAGGGGGCACCAGAATGTGTTCCGGAGACTGAGGTTGCAGCTTGTCTCGGTGTACTTCCAGGGGGATGTGCAGATCCCTGCCCATGTTGGGACCCACGCCTGTCGCCAGAAGTGCCCGGTCTGGCCTGTGTCACACTCTGGCTGTGTCCTTGGCCTACATTGGGCACCAATTTCCAGCTACCAGCTGCTCGGTCAGCTTGATAACTTCTTGACATGTTTCGGTATCCCTTCACCACCTTGCGGATGTGGAGATAACGGTCTTTCCTGACCCTGAATGCATGGGCCTCCTCTGGCGACATGTTGTCTGTCAAATAAGAGCAATAAGCAAATGTGAGTAATGAAGACTATGTAAATTCTCTACATTGAACACAGTAACACTGGGTCAGTGGAACATGGGAGCCTACACTCTAACAAAAGATAGTGAAGTTTGAGAATAACATACATGTACAATGCAATGTAGAATCAATGATCAGTTACAACATGCTGGCAACACTGACATGACAGTACATGGCATGTGACTGGTAATGTCACAACCCCATGACCCTGTCAGGGGCATATGCACAAGCCACTATCTCCACCATAACATCACTTTCAGTGACATTATGGTGGAGAAAGGGGCTGCACATTATGTACAAGGCAGCATTAAGACACGTAACGTGGCTTAACGCTGCCTTATACATCAGGCAACCTTTCACACTATGGTCAGTGTGAAAGGTGCGTCCAGTGGGTGTTGTGTGGGTCGTTCCTGCGCAACACCCATTGTATTTGACGCTGCCCCCTATGTACAAGGGTGGCCTACATATCAGGCAGCAACAGGTATAAGACCTTGAGAATACAGGTCCAAAATAGTCAAAAGGAGGATAACCAATGCATTTCTCATTGTAGTTGATTCTTCAATGTGTGCTGCCTTGTGCAGCACACATGCAATATGCAAAAAGCCATGTTTTGTATATGTACATGAAGGTGTGCCTTCCTGTACATGAACAACGGGGGATATATACTAGGAAGTGGCGGAGCGTGTCGTTAGCCTCCTTGGCTCAAAGACACTCTCCGCCACATTAGAAACGCAAGGCTGCACCGTATTATGAAGAATATGGTGCAGCCTTGCCTTTCATCCTGCGATTATGCTAGGTTTAACTACTTTGGCCCAATGCAGGCACCCTTGCACCAGAGTGCAAGGGTGTCTGTGTGCATGTGACGATTGTTCATGGGTAGGTAGGTGTCCCTCCATGCACATGAACAATCCTGGAGAAGCCCTACTGTCACTTTCACTGGTGCTGCATCAAGCATCACACATGGCAAATAACATTCGGCGTATGAACACTGACTTGTACATGAGGCACAGCCCCTCTCGCCACCACTACCTCACAATAGGAGACGTGGTGGTGATCGGGACCAACGTGGTTTAATCCACATCTTTGACCCTGCTGAAATTTCAAAACACAGGACTGTAGACCGGTAAATTTTACAAGACATTTCCAAAAGTAACGCCCCCTTGTAGTCAGAATAGACATTGAGATTTAATGGGGAATGTGTTGTAAGGAATTGCGTTGTAAAGCCCAGCGTTGTAAAAGGTATTGTGTGTTAAAACATGTGGATTAAAAGCATGCCAGGAAAATGCATGTGGGGTAAATTCATAGAATCTGCAAGAGTGGCTTGTACATTAGACCTTGAGTCAAATGAGGGGAATGAGTCCAAGGAGCCAGCTTTACCACACCATTGCAGTGACAAAATATGCCAATTACATACATAGGCCCATCTTTGCTAGTTGGTGGGTGAACGTGGCATTGGAAGACTTGGCTTTAAGCTAGGCCATGGAAACCTTTTAAAGCTGTTATGCAGCATACATACGATAGTACTGTGCAGACCTGTATCTGACACCACACAGCCAGGAAAACACTGCCTACTTGTGCATAATCTGGCACACTTGTACAGTCATCTCAGCCAAGGATGTACATGCATTCCATGTCTGGTCATACTCATCACCAACACCACTCACATGTCCCCTCTCCTGTCTGTAACCTCTGGAATCAACATGCATGTGCTGTGCAGACAGAACACATTGATATTTCTTGCATGGGTATCACCGACTGGGGATGTGCAAACATACATCAGGAAGACATATGCATTCCTCCATCTTCACTTACTAATTTGTACACCCTTCACACTTCCACCAAAGCCCATCACACTGGAGTCAAGGTACATGTGATACCCACACATACTGCCTGGTACTAGGGACATGATTTGATCCTGACATTCATCACATCTCACATTGACAACATTCAATGGGTGTACTCACCAGTGGAGTGTGGGTCCCTGAAGGTGTCAATGTCCCCCTGTGTGATGAGTGGTCTTTCGGCTGCGAGACATAAAAAAAATGTGTGTTGGTAACCAAAAAACATAATTCACACATGTGTCCTAGTCATCATCCAATTGATCACCTTCAATGTAAATGCTCTGTAACTGTTCTTTTGCAGTTCATGTGGCATACATGAATGTGTAGAGTTTGCCTGTTATTCCAACAAGACATGATAATGCCGAGTGAGGGCAAACAAGACAATCATGCTTCCACATTCACACATTTTGCACAGACGACTTGTGTGACACATTCCCAAGGCCCTGTTTGGCCAAACATAACCATGTCCTACATGCTCTTTTGACAATAACATCGATGGAGAATGCACAAGGGTGTGTCAAAACTATTGATGGTGTCGTGTAGTTCCTATATTACCCATACAGGATCTGCGCGTTCGGATAGCATAGACTGTGGGATTGGTGGCAGACTGGTTCCGTACACCCCCACCGGGTATGTTAGCCTTTCTGTATTAGCTAGCTCACAGTGCCACTAGAATCTCCTCTTATGGGGGAGAGGCTAGTTCTTGGCAACCTCAGAACATGACAACCCTGATCCCTTAGGATCGTGGAAATGTACTACCTTTCGCTCAGTCACTCGTGCTCACTTAGTTTGTCTCAGAGAGTTACACAAAAGAAACAGTTGGGCGTGTTACAATAAGAATTTACTGCACAATTGTACATCTAGTGCAAAGTAGATGTGCTGTAACAACAATTAGACAGTAGCAGAGATATATGATTAGCAGTACAGTGAAAGTAAAAGGATAGTACAGTTCTACCATCTTGCAATAGTCATGAATGCAGACAAGTGTATAAAATACATGAGAGTAAAAAAGGATGCGTACTCCTTCGATGGCTCCTAACTAGATGTACCTAAGTGTACCTAGCATCTGTGTAAGTGGTAAGCCGAGAATCCCTCTAGGATTTAGTCTAACTCCATAACCTGAATTGAGAGACTATGGGACCCCGTCCTGGTCTCGAGTTGGACACCCCGCGAGGGATGTTAGACCACTGTAAGCTGGAGCATCTGCATGTAGGAGCCTCAGCGCCTCTGGTCAGTGTGTCGGCCGGGAAGTCTCAGTCTCCTCTGTCTTTCTAAGCAAGATGTGTTGTATATATACCCATAGGTCTCCCCAGGGGTCCTACCTTGCTGTGTTACTGTGTCGGCCTGAAGGGTGACGTCGGACCTGAACTTTGTAGAGAGATATTATACAGGAGATGGTCGTCCTGCTGTGCTTCCAAGAACCCTCATGCATAATGTAAGAGATTCGGACTTAGGGAAAACCTGCATTCTGGATGCAGTGTCGTATCTGGGTAAAAGGTCAGTCCCTGTAAACTGTTATGTATGTAATGTAGGGAAGGATATAGGTGAAGGGTTACGATGTTACCTACGCCTATTTCAGGGTACCTATATGAAATATAACACCCACTCCTCTTCCGACTGGTCGACATAGTTAAATTATCAACGTACTACTAGGCCTACTAGATAATGGTACGCATAAAGTTTGTAAAAACATTTTGTTTTTGCGAGAACATTTAAAAATTTTAAAAAGGCTTATTTTGAAAAAGTTTTTTTTAAATGCTTTAAAAGAGAGAAAAAAAGTGTCTTTTAAGCCATAGCTCTAAAGTGTTTGTAGGTATAGTCCAAACCAATATAAGCATAGAAAAGCCATGTATGCCCGAAAATGAATGGAATGTCAATTTTGTTTTGGGTTCCAAATGTTAGCTTTGTTTAAAAAAGGGCAATTTCTTCCCAGCACAAGACGAGCCAAATGAGTCAAATGTTTATATGTCCTGGCTGTAAAAAATCTGGTATACGCAACATTTTCATTGCTTGCTTCCGCAGTCGATGGTCCCTGTAACACCTCGCACATGATGTCAATCGAGCACAGATGTTCTTCTGTATTAGCCACAGCTGGTGCTGGGGCAGCCTGTGCACCATCCAGAGCCTTGGTGTCAGCCTGGATGCCAGAGGGAGAGCCAGTGTCGAAACCAACAGGTGTTATTAGTACCTGAGGTGGCTATAGGAATGCCGCCATCAACATGGGGATACGCTGAGGACACTGCAGAACATGAGCCGTTATCGGGTCCAGCAAAGCATTTATGTCCGGCTGCGCACATGATGGGACAAACAAACTCCAACACGCATTCTTCTCCGCAGTACAGGCATCTGAGGACAGGTAAGATGCAGTCTAACCAGACTGGTCGAAATGACAAGAACCAAGATGCGCATAGTTCTCTTAGGCGAGATGTGCCAAGATGTTGCACAATGCGTTCACTGTATTTTCGCTCCAGGAGTGTCGTTTCCATCTCCTTGGTGACGGGGCCATCCATTGCGTAGCAGAAGGTTTACAATCAGGATACCTGCTATTAGAAACAGGATTAGCGGAAGTCCCCCAAAGATGCTTCCGAATACGGAATGAATGAAGTTTGGTATAACTCCAAATACCGTTTGAAAGGTGCTTAGAAGTCCACAACTTACAGTCTTAAATAGGTGGACGATGCCTGTCATATCAGACATGTTAAAGATACGATTAACCATTTCTGTGAAATGAAAGGGGCAGTTCGTACGTATAAGCGCCTGTATCTCTGCCTATTTGCAGATCAAAAGTCTCTCGAGCGGAGGTTAAGGGCACGGACTTCTGTAGAAGCATGGCTTTCATTCTGCTTAGAGTATCAAACCGTATTAAAGAAACATTCAGTGAAGGCCATATCGCCGCCTCCCTGACTGTAGTTGTCGGGGGAAACAATACTTGCATACAGCAAGTAATCCTGGAACTCACGGTGACTAAATATGCAATGCCCGGGAGCATCCCACAGCAGCCTTGATCGTTCAGCATCAAGTAACTCCCATTTGAAAGTAGGCTGAATACCAGAGTGATCTCTGCAGCTGGGGTACCCCTCATGTGACAGGACACGTTTGCCACTGAACCATTACAAGCCCCATGTAGCATAATATCCTGACACATGAGCGATCCACTCAAAGTGTTTTCACATTTAGTTCCATTTTGGAACACTTCATTATTCCCACTGCGGCATGATTTTTGTACAATGCTGGAGCTAGGGCTACTGCCCACTCCCGTGCATATGTGTGTTTAAAATTAATGGGAATGAGGTCGGAAAAGGCTGGTAAAATTACTGTTTCCCCCCTAGGGCACTCCATAACGAATGCTGGCGGCGAATCTTGTTCAGCTAATAGGATGTCATAACCAGATGACAGGTTCTCCCAAAAGAGACCTTTAACTTTCCTGGGCTTGTCCCCCTCCATTTGGAGTGTTATTTCATATAACTTATGCGGGACGCTTACCCTTGTATCAGGTGTTTCCACCGTGATGTAATCATTCAAGTCAGCTGTCACCAGAAATTCCATCAGGTTCTGGCAAGCTATTGTTACTTCTGCCGCACTGTCTAGCATCGTCTGAGCCCATTCCCCATTCAGAAGTTGTGTCCTCAGAATTCTGGGCATGTCTGATCTTTAGACCTGCAACTTTCTTCTTTTTAAACTGAGATTTTGATTTTGGCTTTTCTTCTTTTTTGGAAGTATAGTCTTGAGCGTGCTGCTTGTCTCTGGACTTTGTACGCTCTTCTTTGTGTTCTGACCATCCTTCTCTCTCGGAATTCTTCGTCGAGCCCTGAAAGGAACGAGATGAACGTGTATCAGTATCCTGATACCTGTCAGGTTTCCTAATATTATCCCTATTCCTAAGGTTGTACCTCCTTTCCGAGGGCTCCTGTGGAGGAGATCTACCTCTGGATTGAGATCTGTTTCCTTTATTCTTTTGTTTTTTATTATTGTTATCCTACTTATTTTTAGGAGAAGCAGGGGTCTGCTTGGAAGTGTCCTTTTCAGGACTGCCTATCAGTTGTGGTTTTAAAGCTTTCCCACCCAAGCTGTCTCTGCCTAGTTCTGCATATGCAGTTTCAATACTTTTGGGTAATTCACGTTCCTGTTGTACAGGACCAAACTCCTGCAGGCATTGGTGGATTGCCACTGTTGCTGCCTCCCCTTTAATATTTGCTAATATTATTGCTGATACCTGGGCGTAATTACCTAGTAATTTCATCCCTAAGTTCAGAGCAGGTTCTGCCCCGTACTCGTTTTGTATTTTTCTTAATACATCTGGTACTACAGCTAAGGATGGTATACTATGAGTTCTGGTATAAATGGCAGCGAAGACTGTACCCCAAGAGGTACAATCCTCTAGTTGTGGTGTAATCCCCATGGGCAAGCATATTGTCAGCATTCTGTGTTTTTCATAAGGGCTGGTATTTGGAAATACCACTTCTAGCTGCGTTATTTTCTGAGCGATCCAGAATGGTATTTGTTCACGTTTTGCGGGCATTTTACCCATAACTGCGTGTAACGTTTGTGGTGTTATTTTTGCTGCTGTGCTCTGGGTAGGAGCTGCATTTGGTGTAACTATTGCTGGTTGGACTGTTAGTGTCCTCATGATGATTTGGCTCATGTTTCTGTAAAGGTTTATCAACTCTTTGTGTTGTACAAGTAATTCATCTTGTGGCATTGTGTCAATGTCAGGATGTGGTGTGTAGGTCGCTAACATTGTCCATGTTGCTCCTGGTCTTCCTAGCGGACCGAGCCTTACTCTTCTTCTTGTATGGATGAGGGGGCCTTTAAACCAGTATTCATGTTCCTGGTACGTTAGCGGAACTTGAATGTCCTCATACGGAATGTATTCCGCTGGTGTTTCATCTTGTGTGTAGTAATGAAACGTTTTTGTTCTTGCATTTGCTGCTGGGAATGTAACCCACGAATAAAATACCTCTTTTTGAAGAGCTTCGTGTGCCTCAATCACGAATACTACTATGCCACCTCTGGCTGTTAAACCATGTTTAAGTAGTTTAAGTGTGAGTGCGTGTCTAACTTTTGGTGGAAAATGTATTGCATTCGCATCTTTCTCCTCGTCTGTAATATTTAGTTTTTGAACTATAGGAATGTCATCTGTGTCTTCCGTCATTTTTTTTTAGAAAAGGAAGACTTCTCAAGGGAACTAAGATAAGGTGTTTTGCACAATTCAAGCTTGATTTAACCAGCAGCCAATAAATAGGATATTTTGCCTACTCAGCTGTGGCGGAGTTTTGAGCCCACCCACTCCAGACGTCTCTAGCGTTTTGTGAGTAGGGGTCTCTGAGAGTAGCACGACTGAACTACTCAGTTTCTACTGTTAAATAAGTACCCAACCAACGTTGGCGGCACCATGTCGTGTAGTTCCTATATTACCCATACAGGATCTGCGCGTTCGCATAACATAGACTGTGGGATTGGTGGCAGACTGGTTCCGTACACCCCCACCTGGTATGTTAGCCTTTCTGTATTAGCTAGCTCACAGTGCCACTAGAATCTCCTCTTATCGGGGAGAGGCTAGTTCTTGGCAACCTCAGAACATGACAACCCTGATCCCTCAGGATCGTGGAAACAATGTACTACCTTTCGCTCAGTCACTTGTGCTCACTTGATTTGTCTCAGAGAGTTACACAGAAGAAACAGTCGGGCGTGTTCCAATATGAATTTATTGCACAGTTGTTCTTCTAGTGTAAAATAGATGTGCTGTAACAACCGTTAGACAGTAGCAGAGATATATGATTAGCAGTACAGTGAAAGTAAAAGGATAGTACAGTTCTACCATCTTGCAATAGTCATGAATACAGACAAGTGTGTAAAATACATGAAAGTAAAAAAGGATGCATACTCCTACGATGCCTCCTAACTAGATGTACCTAAGTGTACCTAGCATCTGTGTAAGTGGGAAGCCAAGAATCCCTCTAGGATTTAGTCTAACCCCATTGCCTGAATTGAGAGACTGTGGGACCCCGTCCTGGTCTCGAGTTGGACATCCCGCGAGGGATGTTAGACCATTGTAAGCTGGAGCGTCTGCATGCAGGAGCCTCAGCGCCTCTGGTCAGTGTGTCGGCCGGGAAGTCTCGGTCTCCTCTGTCTTTCTAAGCAAGATGTGTTGTATATATACCCATAGGTCTCCCCAAGGGTCCTACCTTGCTGTGTTACTGTGTCGGCCTGAAGGGTGACGTCGGACCTGAACTTTGTACAGAGATATTATACAGGAGATGGCCGCCCTGCTGTGCTTCCAAGAACCCTCATGCATAATGTATGAGATTCGGACTTAGGGAAAATCCGAGTTCTGGATGCAGTGTCGTATCTGGGTAAAAGGTCAGGCCCTGTAAACCGTTATGTATGTAATGAAGGGAAGGATATAGGTGAAGTGTTGCGATGTTACCTACGCCTATTTCAGGGTGCCTATATGGAATATAACAATGGTGTATGTCATTCTTGAGAAGTCATATGCTAAATAATTTAACTTTCATATCTCATACAATGGTACTCTAGCCAGAGGTACAAGGGCAGCGTACATAGTAGTCTGCGCCAACATGGGATGTTAGTAAATAGCTGTTCCTATCTCAGCAAAACTCTGAGAAAAGCATTAATCCTCATTTTTAATTATCTTTACATGTGTGCTGCCTTGTGCAGCACACATGGAAAGATCATAATGCATTGGATTGTTTATGTCATGTAAGGTCACACTTGTACATGAACAATGTTTTCCCTGCAAGCAGACACACTTGCACTATGGTGCAAGGGTGCCTGGGTTGGCACTACACTGCAACCTTTTAGCACCAGCGCTGGTGGAAATGCAAGCCTACACCATATGCTTGTACACATGGTGCAGGGTTGCTTCTCTGCAGTGGGACAGTTAGGCCTGAAGGCATGATGTGGAATGCCTCACTCCGCAAAATACCTGTACATATACCCCATTGTGTTACAGACAGCACCTTTTATTAGTAACAAAAGTGTTCTTTCATCAATTATGAGGTTGTACTTACCACCTTGTTGGCCAATGAGGACTCCAAGGTGGTCCAACATGTCACCCTCACGGCCAACGCAATCCTGCCATCGATGTTTCCACTGTCGGACAGTCCTGTCCACACTGAAGACCCGCAGCATCTGGCTCCTCACATTCTCCCACCTCACCTTCCTCACACGTACCGCATAGCCCTGCAGGATCCAACCCCCACTTTCTATCATCAAGGGCAGGTAGTGCTTCACCAGCCAGAGGAAGCACCCCAATGCCCCCTCCGACATCCTGCCCTCTCTACCCACACCCACCATCTCCCAACACACACCTAAACCCACTCCTAAAAAATGTAAAGCCCAATATATACCCCAACTACGATTAATAATTTAAAATACCCCTTGGACAAACACCCGACAAAATATAGTACTAGACAAAAAAAACAAGTAAGGACAACTACACAGGACTTCACATGGACACTAGGGACAGTTCACAGGACACAACCACACTTTCAAAACCAAATTCAGCAGCACAGAACACCAAAAACCTCCAACACTCTCCACAATCACAAGAAGTGTGCTCAAAAGTGAAAGTGAAAGCGCACAGTACTCCTCCAGACAACAGGATGCATGCTGAGATCACTTCTTGTGTGTTTGCGGCCCGTTTTTTGAGTTTGATATTATTTTCTGCACGCAAAATGGATTTTGCCGTAATATTTCGTGTTTTCACATGTATTTAGCTATATTTTCCTATTGCGGTTATGAAAAATGTTTCGCGTTAGCGTCAATGCGGTAAAAATCTGGATGCTAACTGCAAATCTTACCTCAGATGAACTGTATTTGCTGTAATTTCATCTCTGACCCCAAAACACACCCTAAATGTAATCTCTGATCCCAAAACATACCCTAAATTCCATCTCTGACCCCAAAACACCCCCCAAATTTAATCTCTGTCCCCAAAACACACACTAAATTTCATCTCTGACCCCAAAACATACCCTAAATTTAATCTCTGACCCCAAAAACACATACCCACCCACAAACATACAATTCAACAATAATAAACGCACATTGTTAAACTTTCACTTGTCAGATGTATGTACTCATGCAGAGTATGAACATGCACACTAGGTTTTTGGGTTGTGATGTTTTATTTGAAGAACTATGCTCATGTGTATTTTGCACAGTCTAAACAAAGAAAGGGTTGTCATATTTTTACGTGGTCATGTGAAAACATTGTGGATGATTCTGTCCCTTCGTGCTTTTCCTGCAGCCATGACTGGGGGGTGTGCAGCATCAGCCTCTTCTTCTTCGTCATCCTCAGGATTGTCTGGTTGATCTGGAACTTCCATCCATGGTGCATTGGTGCGGACACATATGTTGTGCAGCACACAACATGCAACGATGATCTTGCAGAATATTTCAGGGCTGTACAGCAGTCTGCCGCCTGAGATGTCGAGGCACCTGAACTGTGACTTGAGTATACCAAATGTTCTCTCCACAATAGACCTGGTGCGTCCAAGTGCGACATTGTAATGTCTCTGTGCCTGGGCATTTGTGGCTCTGAGGGGTGTTATCAGCCATGGAGATAGTGCATATCCTTGATCACCTGTAACATGAAATGGAGAGATGTGTCCATTAGTATATGTGCATGCTGTGCTTGCAGTGTTCCAATTTTTGTGTGTGTGATTTGTGCTACTTAGGTAAATTAGCTTTGCCATTTGTAGCTTCAGACAATTGTCCCGCATCAATGCAAATTACATTGCCTTCCCAGTTGCTCGTCCATCCCCCCTACCTATGTAATGGCGGCGGCTGCACATTAGCACCACTGGCGCAACAAATGCACATAAAAAGCAAGCACGTCTGCGTCCCTCCATGACCCAGACACAACCGGAGCCGGGGACCCTGGATCTCATTATGTCTACCTCTACGACTCATACGCCATTGTCACACTCAACCCCAGAAGGAAGTACAACTGACAACAGGCCATAATGAACACCACCCACGGCCAGTTATCCTGCCTCCACTGCCGTTTTACCTTCACTTCCGCCACGACCGCCAACACTGCCAATGCACTAAGATGCATCCTCATAAACAAGCACTCCCTGCACAGACACACAGTGGATATCTGGTACCTCCGGGACACACTATCACCCAACATCTCCTTCTTTTTGGACAGCTGGACCACCGACTCCTCTGCCCCTGACATCGCCCTCACAATCCCAGATGGGGACAAGATCCGAGGGATGACTGCCCCCAACACCCAGCAGGAGTCCTCACCATCGTGCATGTAAAAGTCCCTCTGCCTCTCCACCTCCAGCAACACATTTGCCGCCACGGAAGACATGCACTTCCAGGTCCAGCCCAGCCCCGAATCCACACTCTGCGGCACACTTGCCTACAGACCCCCCGGACACATGGACTGCTTTGCCAACACCAGCAGGGACCTCTTTGAACCACACGCCATCACCTCCATGGACTACCCACTCATCGTAGACCTGGACTTCCACCTCAACAACCCCAGAAACACCAACTCCACTACCCTCTGGATAAAGAGCTCGCCAACATGTGAATCACACAACTCTTACTCACACCGACCCACAAGCCAGGAGACACCCTCAACCCCTTCTTTGCAGGAGGAAACAGCGTACCCTTCAGCCACACCACACAGCACCCATGGACCAACCATCACTGCATACACTTCCTTGGCAACATAACCAAGCCGTACACACCTGCACATCGTGCAACGCAAAGGTACAGGAGCTGAGTCACCGATGAGCAGATGTAATCAACCCTCAACTGCAAGTCCCCCAACACTGCAGCAGATGCCAAAGGTGCTTCCAGGGAATCCCACACATGGATCTCCAAATGCACAGAAAAACTCACCCCGCAACACAACTCCAACAGACAGCGCAGCAGCAAATCCACATATTTCACCACAAAACTCAAATATTCCAGACACATCTGCAGAACCCTGGAGAAAAACAGGAGAAACTTCAAGGCACACGTTAACTTCTAGACATACAAGAACACCATGTCCAAATACCACCAACGCATCAGTTGCACTGATAGGATCTTCTGACACGAAATAATAGTTGCATACCCCACCAACTCATAGGACAAATTCAACGTCATCCATGAATTCACCAAGACCACCAGATAAGCCACGGACAACGCCATCCTGGACACGTCTCTGTCTGGATTTTTAAGCAACCACAGCACCGAGACCGCCCTACTCGCTGCCACAGATAACATCCTCACCCTCCTTGGCCAAGGCCACAATGCAGCCCTGATTCTACTTGACCTGTCAGCAGCATTCCACAACGTCTCCCACCACACACTAGTGGGCAGACTACATGACGCAGGCATACAAGGAACCACCCTTGACTGTATCCGATCATTCATCACCAGCAGAAGCCAAGGGGCCAGACTGCCACACTTCCTCTATGAACCTACAAATATTCACATGCAGAGTGCCCCAGGGATCATTGCTCACCCCAACACTCTTCAACATCCACATGCCCCCCCTCGCCACCATCGTCCAACAGCACAAACTCAGCATAGTATTGTACGCCAAGGACACCCAGCTCATCCTCTCCCTCACCAAGGAGGCCACCACCACCAGACTCAACTTCCAGGAAGGAATGCAGGTAGCTGCAGACTGGATGAGCAACATCTGCATGAGACTCAACGCAGAGAGAACATGAGTTGTCATCCTTGGAAACACCCCAGCAGCATGTAACAGCGCCTGGTGGCACACCACCCTCAATTCCTCAAATCCCCCCTCTCCATGTACCAACAGGTCACCACCGTCACATCCAACTACTTTAACACCCTCCGCATCCTCTGTAGGAGCTTCAAATAGATCCCCCCAATTCCAAGAATACAGTCACCAATGCACTAATTTACATCAGACTGGGATGCAGACGCGCCCTCTGTGCCAGCATGGGACAGTCTGTGCTCCGCAAGCTCATGACTATGCAGGACACCACCACCATACTTGGGCTTGTGTACACACTTTCCTCATAGGTCCTGACCCACCATCAAACCTATTTGTTTCCATCCTCTCCCAGAATTTGCAGCTGTGTGACGGAGGGGCAGGACTTTGGATGGAAGTTTGTCTACAAGGCTACCCCCAAGGACTGCAGTCCCTTAGGTTCCTGTGTATGGTGGGTGGACATATTTCAAGGCATGTTGTTTGACATTTGCTACATGTGCATTCTCACATTTGTGTGCTACATGATTGTGGCCTTATTGTGTGTGGTGTGTTCAGTTTGTACTTTCCAACAAGCAGTCCATTTCCATATGGGCCATTCTCAAAACGCTGGTTGATGATGGACTGCCGGAAGATGTAGGAGTCATGCACACTCCCTGGAAACTTGGCTACAACATTGGTGAACAAGCCCCGGTGGTCTACGATTGCCTGCACGTTCATGGAGTGGGTGTGCTTTCTGTTCCGGTAAATGTGTGCAGTGTTTGCAGGAGGCACAAGTAGGACATGGGTGCAGTCAATTGCCCCCAACACATGGGGAAAGCCAGCAATGGCATAGAAGCCTTGTTTGGTGTCAAGCTGTTCTTGAGCAGTGTTGGGGAAGCGTAGGTGCTGTGGCGTCAGGCTGATGACGCCATCCAAGACATTTGGGAGGAACCTTGAAAAGGATGACTGGGAGACTCCCCCAACTCTGGCAGTGGTTGGTTGGAAGGTACAGCACTGCTAGGAGCTTCGTCTGCGGAGGGATGTTGTTGCAATGCTGTGTTGGTCCCTGCAGCTTGGGGGTTATCTGGGTCAATATGCGGAGGATGGAAGACTTTTCAGCCTGTAGTGGGCTATCACATCCTCTGGTATTAGGTCTGTTAGGGTGATGCGTTGACGATATACCCGCTGTCTTCTTTGGCGCTGCCTCCGTGGTGGTCCTGGGGGCGGGGCGGTGGTTGTTGTGGTCTTCTTGGTGCTCCAAGCTGCATGAACAGTACCTCCATGGCATCAGTGGGTTGTCAAATGTGGTTCTGTGCTACCACCCTTATATCCTGTTTTGTTATCTCCATTTCTAAGACCACCTTTTGTCTGGTCTTAGAGACCAGCCGCTAACGGACCTTATCGGCTGTTTTTTAAATGTTTCACCGGGCCCGGCGATCGTTGTAAATATTGCGAAGTGGGGTCAGCTGCGTTTTTTGCATGGGAACGCCTACCTTGCATCTCATTTTCGTTGTCTAGAGCTCACAGTAGTGGCGATCGGAAAAACAGACGATATCGCCAGTAAACTGTCGCTAACCGCGGTTAGCGGCAACTTGTAAATACGGCGATAAAGAAAAAGCTGCCGTAGCAACAGAAAACAGTCACTACGGCGGCGTTAACTCTGTGCACATATGCCCCACAGTGTGTGGATTCCAAAATGCCATGATTGGATAGAGGTATTCAGCAGGACAGTTTATCACCTGCAGGGAAAATCCATTGAAAGCAAACAATGTGCGCAGTGCATAATTCTACTTGCTAATTGTGGGATGGAATGTTCATTGTCCAGAATTATAGTCCATGGAATTTGGACTTCATCCCAATGGCAATAACGATACTATTGCAATTTGACGAGCAAAAGAAGAGCAGAATATGCTTCCTTTCTTCTTAATCCATTTAGATCTTGATGTTGAGTCGCGTAGTGTGCACGAGGCACCCACTCGGCTAGAAATATTTCCTTTATTTCAACTATGATGGAAAAGGAAGTTCGTCGCCAGACAGGCACATCACGTTGTAGCATTGCAGCACATATGGTACTGTTGCACTGTACAGATCATTATGTGTTCTGTTCATTAAATGATAAGCAGGCTTTGAAGGATTTAGCTTGAACATGACTGTTAACTATTTTTATACAGGAACGGATAAACAAAGTCAAAAGACATGGCAGACACATATATGTTGTGTATATTTATTCAGAAATACAGACTCCTCAGAGAATCCTGACTTCCGCTTTATGATATGTATATTTGAATTTCCCAAATCATTGGGATCCTCGGGTTGGTATATTGTGTGGCTTGTAATATGCACACTTTCCCACAAATAAGCAGGGCCCATCCACATCTATGAGACTCATTTACCTTCCTGAGCAAATTCTGATTCAGAAGCAAACTCTTGTTTGCAAATGTGGGATTAAAAATAGTCCACCTATTGCACATCCTTCCGGTGATTGCCTGTGTAATTTGCACCTAGATGTAGGCAAGCTGCTGAAAGCTCATACATGAAGCCTGGCTCTGGCTCGGTTGAGGTTCTGTTGAAACCTCGAGCCCAGCATATAATATGGCTTTTTCCTGCACCATCGCTCATCTACCTTCATGCACAAAGAGGTAAAAACAAATCATTTATATTAGAGTTACAAAGGTGACAAAAATAGATATCTGTTTAGTGGCTATTTGTACAAAGTAAAACCAGAAAACCTGCATTAAACACAAATTCCCCGCTTAATCAAACTAAGTGATCGTAGGCAAAGATGTTATTTTATTGATCCTCCTTTTTCTTCACTATAGCAAATGAAAGCACCTTCAAAATCCTGTTTTATAAATACAAGCTGTACAAAAATATATTGTGTTTGATTTAAAAGACTATAATGTTCCATTATCTACAAGAATCTTGGCCACATACAGGGTGCACATGACAACTTTTTGCCTTGTGATTCACTAATGGTGCTTTTGCCAGGGGTGGGGGGAGGGGCAGAATGGTTTTAAGTTCATGCTTAAAAGCTATCACTTTTAATAAGTACTTCTTATTGAGGTGCTTTAATGGACTTGTTTATGTCAAAGGTTCCACATACGAAAGAAAGACACTTTTTAAAACTGTGATTTGACTTAATCATACTTTATCTGTTCTTTGTTGTGTGATTTACATGGCAAACATTTTCAGGGCTCGCCTCGCACAGGGACTCAAAAAGGCAAACCAGATCCTTAGCTCAATCAATCAATCAATCAATCATGTCACTTATAAAGCGCACTACATACCCGCGAGGGTCTCAAGGCGCTGGGGGAAGAGGGGGGTGGTGCTGCTACTGATCGAAGAGCCAGGTCTTGAGGAGTCTTCTGAAGGCCAGTAGGTCTTGGGTCTGTCGGAGGTTGGTGGGGAGGGTGTTCCAGGTCTTGGCGGCGAGGTGGGAGAAGGATCTGCCGCCGGCGGTCGTTTTCCGGATGCGGGGGACTGTGGCGAGGGCGAGGCTGGTCGAGCGGAGCTGGCGGGTGGGGGTGTAGAAGCTGAGTCGTCTGTTGAGGTAGGCTGGTCCGGAGTTGTGGAGTGCTTTGTGTGCGTGGGTGAGGAGCTTGAAGGTTATCCTCTTGTTGACAGGGAGCCAGTGCAGGTCTCTCAGGTGGGGTGTGATGTGGCTGCGTCGGGGGATGTCGAGGATAAGACGTGCAGAGCTCAGCTCTTTCTCAGCTCGCCCTGTTAATGTGCTGCCTTCCCCATCTCTGATTGCACCATATACAATATGGCATGAATAGATACAGGAAAACTGCATAAATCCTAAGTTTGATCATGTCCATAAGGGGTGTGGAGGGGGGTGTGGGCAGATATCACATCATACCCATTCTGAGATCTGAAACACGCACACCCATATACAGTGAATGCCCGGTTAACACCATAGCCCATGGTATCAGCATTTACCAGGTGAGCAATTTGCAAATCAAATTATTGGCCACTTGTTTTAAAGGCCCTAAAGTCCAGGTTTCTTTGGTTGGTACGTGCACAATAATCCGCTGTTTCAGCCTCTCGGGCAATGGTATTATTCCAGGATGACAGTTCAAAATAATTGAGTCTGCTGGTGCTCATTTCACTTATTGACTTGATGAACGCATTTTTTACCCCACTTATATTTACATCTTTGCCCTAATGATGGCCAGAAATTGTTTCTAAATTGATACCTATGTAGTGGATATCTGAGGTGAAATTGTAAACACGCACCTCGAGACATGCCTCTGCATGGTCTGGTAAAGTATACCGGATGTGATAAGGTTGAACAGGGCTCCCCTCCCTCACAGCAGAGTCCCCACATCCCATCTTGTGGCACTGTGTCTCCATGGCCTCTGTCAGATGTAGGCTTTGTCCAGCAGGTCTGTCTCTCCCAGTACCCCACTAGTGGGACAGAATCACATGCTTGACTACCATACACTCCAGAGGCAGACTCAGAGGAACTTAACAGGGATGTATGCCACCTGCCCGTGCAATGCCCATCATTGCAGGTTACCCAGAGATGGGGAGAGGGCAGGGAGGCCCACAATCACTCAGATGCTCAATAATTCACACCTATCTGATGAACTGCAGTGGCAACACCCTTGGCTGTGACCTCAGAACATCTACGTAAGTTTCCAACACCACTTGATGATAGCAGCCAACCCACCAGTAACCTGAGGGCCTAAAGGACAGTTACTGGGCCTTGAGCCAAAGCCAAAGTGAACAAGAAGATACCCCATCAGGAATAAATGAAGCCTGTCTCTCTGGTTATGAAGAATGGGTGCGCCACAGCAGATGTGGACTGCACCTTCTCCACTCCCAAATTTATCAACAGAGTTCTACAGCCCACCATGCCACATAATTACACTACACAAATCCACTCCACACCACACAATTCCACAACTAGCTAATCCAATCCAACCCACCTAATTCCACTACACACCACATACATACATAACATATAATAAAATACATTGCCATTTACAATGCCATTATCTCTAACTCAAAAAAAAAAAGCGAGACCTATTGCATTTCCAATGCTTGTTAATTACTGCCGCTGCTTAGACCTGGCAACACCCACCCCACTCATAGCCCTGGGTGCATGCGCTGCTTCTGTGCTCTGTGATACACACATCCTTGCATTAAACTGCCAGTGAGGGCTTCTCTTTCACAGTGCGTATTTGCTGTGGAGTGCGTCACTGTGTTGCCGCTCCATCTTGTACAGTAATATGTGGCGGAGTCTGCGGTTTGCATCCCCGTCATCTGCAGATGCACCTCGTCTTTGGACAGGTCAAATGCAATAGTTGCTCGGCCTTTTAAAGCTGGGGATTCCTCTGTTCTTCCGTCCGTGTGTTTATCTCCCATCCATTCCAGCCCTTTCCCCGGGGCCTTCCGGAACCAGCCGAACCAGTAGCCGCTCACCGAAGGGGTGACTCTGCTGGAGAGTTTGAGGGTCTCTGAGGGCTTTAGGGACACAAGCCCGGGCTGTTGAAGAGTCACTTGAGCGAGGACACCTGCAAGAAATGAAGGGAAATCAAACTATCCACAAAAAGTAAAAGTAGAGCCTTCCGTTCCACTAAACATCCCAGCAGTGTTTACCTGTTGAGACCGAGACGACGAGGACGCACATGAGCGGCGCCTTCATGGTGCCGGCGCTGAGAGAATCCGCGGCACTGATTTTAATCAACAGCGCAGCTCAAGCATCTGCCTGATGTGAAGCGTGTGTTTCAGGAGTTTAAACATTAAGCTCTGGACAGTATTTGCATATGACGTGTGCATAGCTGCAAAAAACGGAGTTTTGGAAAGGTATGGTAAGGTTTATTTTCAACATTCTTATCTAGGAAATTTCCATAAAATGTTTACTAAAAGGTCCGCATCTAGTATCAGCAAATTCGAAACTGTTCCTTGTCGAGGGTGCTTCCTCAGCACAAGCGAAACAATATTACAATTTGCGTTTAGAGAAAGTCCACAATACCCATTAGATTACATTTGTAATAAATCGCCTTATGTATAAAACGCAAAGAAGCCGCAACTCTCGAGGGGCCAGAGGAGGGCTGGGGAGTGGGCAGAGGAGGCATGTAGTGGAGGGCGGTGGCGTAGAGAAATTAATTGGTATGTGTTATTTTACTGAACTAAATGTGAGAATGCACCGTATGTTATAGAATATGTCTGCCTATTGCCTAAGTTGAATGGAGGACAACTTTGTGCATTTAAATGCAGGGTCCTGGGAGTGTGTCATCAATATCCGAAAATACAAACATATTTTAAGCATCCAATAACTCTGCACCCTAGTAGAAACTGTGGTTATCATTTACAAGGAATTAACGCAGCTTCGGTGCCGCAAGCCAATTGGCTGCGCTGCGTTAATTCTGAAGCACAGGGATGCATCATATTTACATTCATATGACGGATCCCTTTGCTCTCCCCTGCGCTGGTGCACAATTTGCTGCCATGCGCCAACTCAGGCCCCCTTGCACCGTAGTGCAAGGGTGCCTGCCCTGAGGAGAATGATTGTTTATGTGCAGGAAGGGACATCTTCCTGCACATAAACGATCACAAGAGGTGATTTCCTCTTTCTATGTGTGCTGCAAAATGCAGCACGCATAGAAAGAGTAAAGAAATGAGGAGAAATGAAAACCTTTCTCCTCGTTGCACCTCCCCCTGGGGAGGCGTAGCATTCAGATGCATTCCCAGGTTTACGATTTCTCGTAAATCCGGGAATGTGTCCGGTTCCATGGGTGTTGCGTGGAAACACATACAGCAACATTCATGGAACGCCGCTATCAAGCGAAGTGCTGCATGTAAAGGGGCTGTATCTACAAGGACAGGAAAAGCCACGCAGGATGGCTTTCCGTGTGCTTGTAAGTATGGGGCAGCATAATGCGCCGCCTGTGAGTCACAAAAAGTGATGCACCGGTGGCGCAAGGGGCTTGTAAATAAGCCCCTGTGAATCCTGCTCCTAGAGAAATTAGCAATTGTACAGTACCAAACAAACAATCCAATATCTAAGTTGCTGTGCTCATTTAACAAGGCTTCCAGTTTCTTTTGACAAAAATAGGGTCATAGTTCAATGATAGACTAGATACTTCTTGTGAGAAATTGGGTTATTGGTTGAGGGGGTGTGAGCCCTTCTCAAGTAACAATCACAATCCTCGTAAGGGCGCCCCCCAAAAGTAATTAAATTAACCTGTGCGTAATCCTTTGGTAGCTTGGTACAAAAGCAGTAAGGCTTAATTTAGCGGCAATGTGCTAAGCATTTTTGCAGCACACAAACACTAATAAAGTAAAAACACCACACAAGAATGATCTCACACCATTTGAGCAAAATAGAGTAAAATGTAATCAATTATTTGACACCAAAACAACAAAAATCCAATCATTAGAACCAGAGATATGCAATTTCTAATATTTAGGGTAAGTATAATGCCTAAAAGCACAAAGTGCTACTTACAGTTATCTGATCGTGTGAGACTTGATGAAAGTCACAAGTTCAGGACGGCTGTGATGGAGCATAGACTGTATATAGGGACCAGGTTAGTCTTGCTGAAAAAGTTACCTGGAGCAGAGAGCTTCGTGGATGGTCATCGCTAAAGCGCAAAGATCCTGTCAGGCGCCGTGGTTGGTCATTGCTGGAGCTTCTCATTGGCAGTCACTGTGAGCTGTCAACGCTGTAGCGCAAAGCGCAGATTTTTCATTGCCGGTTATTGCTGGAGGTCGTTTGAGCGCAAAGAGTTGGAGCTTCACTATGGTGGTCGCTGAGGGCGGCAAAATCTTGGCACAAACATCCTGGTTGCAGTTGTGAAGAGCCCAAATCTTCAGGATTTATTCTATTTGTCTAGGAGGAGTTCAACTGATGCCATTCCAAGGGTCTAGGATTTAGTATGCACCTCTTGAGAATGAGGAATTCACTCCAGCAGAGGCCAGCAGGGCTCAGGCAGGTCCAGTTGCAGGTCCAGGCAAGTCCAGTGCAGCAGGTCAGCTGGGCAGTTGCAGAGAGGCCTCTGGAGCTTGTTCTGTCCCTGTAGCTCAGAGCAGGAGGCCAGCTAACTAGTCCTTGGACTCACTGAATTAGCCTGGGATGAACTTAGCAGGTCCAGTCTTCCTTCTCAGACAGCAGGCCATAGGCAGCAGAGTCTTCCTCTGGCAGCAGGGCAGTCCTTCTTCTGTAGTATCCACAGGTCCAGGACACATAGCAAAGAGTCGGTCTGAGGCTCCCATTTTTATACCGGGGCCCCCCTTTCATTTTTTTTTTTTTTTTTACAGAGGTAAGGCAATATCAAAAAACCCTCCAGATCCCCCCCACCCTCCCCCTTGTGCAACAATACGAGTCAAAGACATAGAAGTAAGAAACAAAGCTAGTTATACACTGGATAAACATGAGTAAAAAAAAAAAAGGAAAGAAAAGAAGAAAAGGAGAGAAAAAGAAAAAGAAAAAAGACAAGAAGTCACGGAAAACCAAAGGAGACAGGAAAAAAAAAAATATGGCAAAATCCTAAGCTACCTTAATTTTAATATACGCCGGTTGGGGAGAGAGGCCCTTAAGTTAACAAATAGACTAATTAGCCCTATGAGCCAGTCTGATCCAACCAGGTAGTTAGGGGTTCCCAGATGTCTAGTCCCCTCCTTTGCCCTTTACGGCCTTTTTTGGCGTAGATAGCCTTCTCAAGATGGTAGGTCGCGACTAATCTAGCCAGCCATTGGGAAAAGGAGGAGGATCTGCATCTACCCATACTGATGCTATGCAGATTCTCCACACCGTCATTGCCACAAATATGAGTGCCCCGCCCTTCTTTCTACTGACCGCCCCTTGGGTCCCTAATAAGATAGTCATAGGGGTCAACTCTATGGCCTGGGAAATAACCCTCCCAAGAAAGTCCTGTATTTTAACAAGAGGTGGAGTAAGTTTCAGGCAGGTGGCAAACATGTGTACTGCGTCTACACCAAACTCCGAGCACCTAGGACACAGCGTGCCCTTGCCGGTTCCCCATTTAGCGACTCTGCTAGGTGTAATATATAAAAAGAAAATGGTTTTAAAATATTGCGCCTGTAATTTGGCTGAAGGCAGATCGCTCTGGGCAAGTTTCAATGCGTTATAAAATGTGCTGTGCGGGACCTCCAACTTTGCTTGCCATTTGTCTGCTATTCTGGGTAGGTCATCAGGAATTTGACTGTTTAATGCAGAGTAGATAGAACCAATCCGAGGCGTAACTGGGGCCCTTAAGTTTTCGATGAGTTCTATTTTCGCAAACCCGGCTGGTCCTCCCGCCTTTCGAGACAAAAAATCGCGTATGGCGATATACTTAAAAGCATCTTGGTCTTTCAATCCATATTTGCTTTGAAGCTCAGCAAAGGATTTAATTCCTTCAGTAGAGATTAGGTCTCCCAGTTTTAAAATACCGGCATTATACCAATCTAGCAAATAAGACCTCCCAAAAATAGCAGGCAAATTACAGTTCCTGTTGATAGGGGAGAAGTAATTCATTCTCCCTAGCCCGTAAATCCTGCGAACATTGCAGAAGACCTTAAAGGTGCTCATCAGTGTCTTGAATCTGACTCTCTTGTAATATCCAAAGGACATTTGTCTGATGAGACAACCACGGGCCTCTTCTCCTAGTAGTAATTGAAATGGCGAGGGAAGCCCAGTAGGAGGAGAGAAGGAGTGTTCCTTCACTAATTCCACACTATATTGCAAAACTGAAGCCCAATAATAGAGCACTATGTTGGGGAAAGCCCATCCTCCCCTCTCCCTGGGAAGAGACAGTTGCTTTAGCGCCCGTCTAGGTTGTGAGTAAGCCCATATAAATTGTGTAAAAAGTTGCTGGAATTTTTGTAACAAGGTTTTGTTAAATTCTAGTGGGATAAATTGAAAAAAATAGAGTAATTTTGGAAAATAAGTCATTTTAATTACATTACATCTACCCACTAAGGTCAAGTGTAGATTGTTGATTCGATTAAGCGCTCTTTTTGTTTCAGTAGCCAAAGGGATTAAATTTTCTGCCACAATTTCATCCACATTTGCCATCACAGTCACCCCCAGGTATTTAGCCTTTGTAACAGCTCGTCTATCTATCCAGTTAATTTCTTTATTAACAATAATTTGGGTTTTATTTTTATTCAGTGCATACCCCGAAATTTTTCCAAAATCTTGGGCCTCCAATTCCAATGCTAAAATAGCACTTTCGGGCTCTGGGGTAGTTATGGCCAGATCGTCAGCGTAAGCCATAATTTTAGTGTCCCAACCAAATCTGCTTACTGCCTGGATAGCCGGATTATTCTCTATTTTCTTGATCAAGGGGTCTATATAAAGGGCAAAAAGCAAGGGGGAGCACGGACACCCTTGCCTAGTGCCCCGAGAGATTTTGAATTGCTTAGTTAGCCTCCCATTTATTGATACACTGGCTGTCGGGTTCAGATAAAGAGCTTGAACAGCTTGTCTCAACTTTGGTCCAAAGCCCATCCTTCTCATAACGCCCCAGAGAAACTGCCAGGAAACCCGGTTGAATGCTTTTTCGGCATCTAATAGGATTAGTGACATCGGGTCTCCTGTTACTTGTGCTGCATCAAACAAAGTAATGGCCCGCCTAATATGTTCGGTGGTTCCTTTCTTGGGGATAAATCCGTGTTGCCATTCTGAAACCAGGGTTTCAATAACTGAAGATATTTTTATTGCAAGAATTTTAGAGAAGACTTTTGAGTCACAGTTTATAAGCGTGATTGGCCTATATGATCCCATTTCTAGCGGTGGTTTATCTTTTTTAGGAAAAATAGAGATTTTAGCATTGGACCAGGATGCGGGCGGAGAGGCCCCATTAAAAATAGAGGTTACTAAAGAAGAGAAAATGGGCTTTATTTGGGGAGCAAAAATTTTATAAAATTCCACGGGGGTACCATCAACCCCTGCAGCTTTCCCATCCGACAAACTGGCTAGAGCTTCGGCAATGTCTTCCCAAGTTGGAGTAACATCAAGCTGATCGCGATTTTCCTGACTAAGTTGGGTTAGAGTCACTTCTTCTATATATTTAGCGATCTCGTCCTCTCTTACATCTACTGAGCTACTGTTCTTCTCTGCATATAAATTAGAATAGAACTCTCGGAAGCCCTCTTGTATTTTACTTGGATCATTAGTCTCTTCTCCCGTTGCAAGCTGGATCGACAATATTTCACTGCCTGTAGCCTGCTGCCTGGTTTTAATAGCCAGATGATGGCCAATAAGGTCGCTATATTCGTAATTTTTTTCCCGCGTCGTAGCCCACTTAGCTGCAACCTTCTCTGCAAATACTGACCCAATTTCTGCTTTGATAAGTATTACTTTGTTTTGGGTAGACTCAGTATCCCCCCCGGCTTGAACAATTTGAATTAATTTCTCCTCTGCCTTTCTCAACTTTTCCTGAAGTTCTTTAATCATTAATTTTTCTTTCTTGTTTTTCCTAATTGAAAACCTAAGTTTCTCCCCCCGAATACCTGCATTTAATGTGTCCCACACAGTCATAATTGGGGCCGATCCCATGTTTATCTCCAGAAATTCTTGAACCCATGCTTGCATGTATATCCGATATCCTGCGTCTTGTAGTAGTGCTTTCTCGAAGCTCCATTTCGGGGTTTCCCTCCAGTTCCCAAGTCCCCCTATGTTTAAAATAAGCGGGTTATGGTCTGACATAAAACGCGGAGCAATATCTATAGAGCATTCGCGGAGTAGAGAGGACGATATCAAAAAGTAATCCAATCTAGCAAATGACCGGTGTGGGGCAGAGAAGTAAGTGTAGCCTGGCAGATTAGAGTTTAGGTTAGCCCAGGCATCACTAAACCCATGAGTTTGAACTAGATTAACTATTGCTTGATATACTCGGTGCTTTCTTCCCGAGTAAGTCCATTTATCATCCACTTTCCAATTACAGGGCAGATTGATATTAAGGTCGCCACGGGTCCCCCCTTTCAAGTAGAAGAAACATCTGGAGTTTTACTCCACAGAATTGTCTGGAATTTCCTGCCTCCATGCCCTAGTCCCAGTCTTTCTGCAGGAACAATAGGCTAGTGCAGTGATTCCCAAACATTTTCGACCCATGGCTTCCTTTACCAATTGGCCATTGGTCACGGCTCCCCAATACAATACTAATTTAGGCAGCATATTTTTCCACAACCGTCCTTTGTAAATTGGCGAAGGTTACATTGCCTACCTTGTTCTCATTATGCACAGGAGACCACATGCTTTTTTCGTGACCTAAGACTTTAAAGTACTCAATTTACTGACTTTGGAAGTATCAAAACCTAAGTTGGCCATGTCGGGACCCAAATTTGTGACCTACAGATCACCATACATTTCAAGGGTGAGCACTGAATTCAATAAACAATCCCACCTCTGATACATTACCACTGCCTGGCAGTATGTTATAAAGCACACACAGTTACGTTTAAATGAATACATTTTGGGCAAGCTATCAGGGGAGGTTGAAAAAAGGCAGCAGAGAAAGTGTGTGAACTATGATCAAATATACAAATAAGTTTGTATAGGTTGAACAGGGAAACAGATATGATATATACAAGAAGGAAATGATAAAAAGTCAGTTCTTTGTCATATTTGCATGTTTGGCGTTTGCAATGTTCCCTGCAATGCTTTCTTAAAACACATAACTATATCCCACAGCCATAAATCACATTCTTAGAAAACACTGAATCTTTCTCTTTGAAGGCCCAGTTATTATTATTACTGACCTTTCGTTGCCAAATGCATAACATCTAAGCTCTCTAACCTATGCATGTGCTCATACTGGCATCTAGTGGCTATAATTAGAACTGCAGTTAAATGATCTGCTAAAGCTTCACTGCTATAAGGTGTGCAGCATTGATTGTTTTGTGACCACGGCCCCCCTGGCTGGTTTTGGAGGTTCACCAGGTTGCTGAGGCACAGTTTGGGAACTAGGGCTAGTGCGAAGTCCTTTGTCTGTGAGCTGAGGAATTGTCTTTGAAGTGCAGGTGTGACAGGTAACATCTCCGTCCTTCTCATCAAGTCAGGCTGCCCCATCCTGCCAACAACCAGACCCTCTAGTGTGTGGCAGCCTGGGAGGAATGCACAAAGGCCAACTACATATAGTCATGTGACCCAGGAAACAAGCTGCAGGTATCAAATGGTTCAGACAAGAAAATAGCAAATTTCTGAAAAGCAGCATGTTCAGAATTGTTACTTTAAGATCCAACTTTACAATTCAAGAGGTATTAAATTACAATGCCTCAGACACCAAACATGGCATCCCTACCTGCTCCCAAACAAAAGTTATCACTTATTAAATGTAATAAAGGTAACCCAGTGTTATCATAGGGGAGCGGTAGGCCTCACAATAGGAAAAAAACAAATTTGAGAATTTTTCACTACCATGCCATATTATACTTAACGGTACATGTACAACTTTTTAAATACAACACACCTTTAATTTACAGGCCCTGGGTACTTGTAGTACCACTTTACTAGGGACTTATAAGTAAACTAAATATGCCAACTGAGTGTAAGCCAATTTTGCCATGTGTAAAGGGAGGAGCACTAGCACTTTAGCATTGGTTAGCAGTGGTAACATGCTCAGATTCCTAAAAGCCAACAACAATGGGTCTGGAAAACAGGAGGGTGTAGGCAAAATGTTTGGGGGTGATCCTGCAGTGAGGGCCAAGTCCAACATTACCCCCTCCAGCCAAAAGCCATGGTAGACTGATCAGTACATTGATGGGATTCCCTACGTAGGCGATAGAATTTGGACGAAGGTCCGCTTATGCAGTGGCACTTGTTAATTCTATGCTCCTCTGAAGTCAGTTGGATCCCTCTATTACTACTCTCCTGTGCCACTGAACTGACCCATGGGGAAACCTTCTCCTCATCTGTGGACCCCATATGTGAAGAACCTAACCTTTACTTCCTCACAGATGCATACCTGTAGGCAGATAGTACCACTGTGGCCAACAAAGTGACGTGGCCCCTTGGATCAGACTTCTAATCCAAACCCAAGGGTAACTCTGCCCATAAGGGCATTAACCAACAGAGAGCACTGACAGCTGTCAGTGTCATGAGCCAGGCAAGTGGGGGACAACAGCCCCAAGTGTTAGGCCTCCTACTTCTACCTTCCACTAGTGTGGGGTGGTACCCTGAGAACCAGAGCAGGTGGAAGAGCCTTCTCCTACATCGCTGCAAAGGCCTGGAACAAGCTCCCAGTCAACATCAGATTAGACCTGGGTGGTGAACTCCTCACCGCTCGCGGAGTTTGCGGAGTTTTCTGCACTCCGCGTTACGCGGAGATTGCGGAGCTCCCAAAAACTCTGCTTTGCGTTGCGTAGCGTAGTTTTTTTCCACGCTCGCGTTCGTCAACGTCAAGTTCGCGACCGCGAGCGAGGAAAATCAACCTCCCGGCGAGATTTTTCCTCGTTCGCAATCGTCAACATCAAGTTGGCGAGCGTGAGCGTGGAAAATCAGCATCCCAGCGAGATTTCTCAACGCGGGGGGGTCAGGTTTCTCATTGCGAGTGGTCGCGTATGCTGGCGACCGCTCGCGTTGAGAAACTGCCCGTTCGCGTTGAGAATGCTGCTGCTTGAGTAAAAATCTACTCGAGCGGCAGAAAAGGAAAGCTTGCTCTGTGCATGGTGCCGTTCGCAATGATTGCACAGTGCGGACAAGCATTCGGCACTGTGCAATCACAGCGAACGCCATTTTTCTATTATACTCCGCCGCTCGCGGAGCTCTGCGTAGTGCGACAGAGGTTTTTTTGCACTTCGCGGTGTTCCGCGTAGTGCAACTCCGTGAACTCCGCCCAGGGTTACATCAGATGCTCCCCCACTCTGCACACTTTCAGGAAGAGCCTCAAGACTTGGCTCTTCGACTGATCCGGAGCTGCACTCCTCCCCAGCGCCTTGAGACCCTCACGGGTGAGTAGCGCGCTTTAAAAACCCCTGATTGATTGATTGATTGATCGATCATTTTAATTGGTGTATTATTTTATCCTAGCTTGAATGTACGACGTCCTGCATATGCCTTGTTTCTCTTGAAAGTTTCTTTCTTGTAACCTTGCAGTCTTACAGTGGGAGCTGTCACAGAGTAGAACAACAACTTGCGAAGAACAGAACGTGTGGGATGTGCATTTGAAAGCATGAGAGAGCGAGAGGTGTTGAATGTACTTTTTGGTTTCGAAGTGCAGTGTTATAAGCTGTGGTGCACAAATGTACATTGTGTTGTACATTGAGAGTCGAAGTATGTGATGCTATAGGCAGTGGTGCAAAAATGTGCATTGTGTTGTACATTGGGAAGTATTATAAAGTTCTTACTATTGACTTTGACATGGCCTCATGTCATCCTGAATTCTGACTCTGCTTTGCTTGAGCTTCACTGCGTGCACAGACAGGCCCCCAAAGTGTTTGCAAGTTGTTTGATTTAATCAGGTTCAAGGTTTGTTTTGTGAGAGATTGTTTAATGTACCCTGGAAGGCTTTTGTAAGTTTCCTTAAGATAAAGGCTGAAGCATGTGAGAATGTAGAGGGAACGTGGGAAGTCCTTTTGCCCTGGAATGCTTGCATGGAAACTGGCCATTTCCAGTAAGTTTCCTTGGCGCAGAGGGAAAGACTCTCAAACCTTCTAGTGTGTTTTGAGACTATAAAGCCGGAGAATGTTGACAGCCAGATTGGGAGTTTACTTGTGGAGTAGACGTACTGTCACAAAAACCTGGATTTGAGTCCTGATCGCGAGTCCATTACCTTGCTGTAACGGGCTCCTCCAGCTTGAGTTGGCAAGGATGTTGAGTGAACGATCAGGTGAGGTGATTCGTTTCTGACTAGTGCCATTGTGATGCGTGGTTCCAGTGGCTGTGGTCATTTGAGGTGGTTTCTTTGTGATGTGTGAGTGAGTCAGAGTGCACATCCAAAGTAATCATTTGATGTATTTAATGTATATATCTTTCTGATTTCTTGCAGGACATCCAGTACTATTTGCTGCTTGTTTATTCATTATTATTATTCATGCATTTGACTGTTGATTATTGCTTGCATAAAAATATATATATCTTTATATACATTTCATTGTTATACATTTGACATCTGGGAAAGCCTTTCTGTTAGACAGCATTGCATAAATAAAACCCCAAGCCTCATTCTAAAAAGAGAGTCTTTGATGTGTTTCATTTTATAAAGTGAAACCCCTTTTCTAGGTGGTGTTGTGTTTTATGTCTCCTGCCTCGTTATGTTTGGGCCAATGTGTGGGGGTGGTAGTACTTTGTTAGCGAGTCAAGACAACCGACCAGGCAGGATATTGCAGCCCGGACCCAGCGGCGAAAAATGGAGGCCATCAGGGCTGAGTACCAGCGGCTGGTGGCTGAGGAGGATGAGGCAGAAGCTGCTGCAGGTGCCCCGGGTCCCAGCCAGGCCCCAACAACCACCCCACCACCACACCATTGCCGCGGTCCAATGGGGGCCCACCGGCACCGCCATCATTCTACCAGCATTGCTGCTCCCCCTTATTTCCACCATTATGAGTGCTGCATCATTCGAAGGCTGGTGGATATTGAAGCCAGGCAGAAACAGGTGGAGATGCACCTCCAGAAGCTCCTAACCCACCGTTAGTGCTCTCTTCAGCCCCTTTTTTAATCTGTTTTTGAGTGGGTGGGAGTTGGGGGATTGTTTGGTTTTTCTTTATTTATGGACATTTCTTGGACACTACTTGGACATTGGTTGAGGTTAGGTAGAGGGGTGGGCCAGTTGTGGGTTTTGTATTTTGTTCAGGGAATAATAAACTTTTCATACTTTACATTTTATTATTATGAATGATTTAAAAAAATGTGGTAGGGTTATTGATTGTTTGTTTTACTTCTCAGTGCTGCCTTTGCTGCAGCCAGTTTTAAAAGTCTGCTGATAGTGTAAACAAAATAGTGATGCGGTCCCTCCCTTGTCCTACTACTCTCTCCTCCTAGTCTCTGCAATCTACTCTGCTACTACTATATAATATAATTAACCCCTAAAGACTCAGAGGGGGTGTGTGGTGAATTATCATTGTATAGAGTGATTGTCGTTCAACAATGATCAATAAACCACAGTTCACTCCTCTTACCTGATTAGATGAAGCGAGGGCTCCATGGTTTCCCAAGGTGCCATCATGGTGGTGGTAGTAGTAGCAGCATGCATTGCTAGCGTTTCTTTTGATGTTGAAGGCAAACTCATCAGAACTGAAGCAAGGTTCCACTCTCTCCTAGGTGAACTAGAACTGTAGGATAAGGACTCGGAGAGTGGGGACTATTCATTGAAGGGGAAGTTAACAAACTGAAATTAAAAAAAACAGGTTAATGCCGTTATTATTATATGCAAGCTTGATGATAGTCACCAGAGACTAGACTACTAGAACAGACTCAGTCTCAGACTCAAGAAGAGAGTATGATAAGCAATGAGCAATTGAAATAATCAGAACAATGCTGAGCTACTACAAACTGTACGAAATGGACAAGCTTAACCGGCTTAGACGCAAATTAATACAGTGCCTGAATGAGGATGCTGGCAATGAGAGATGGTCCTCTGGAAAAAAATATCATACACTGTGCTTGTTAGAAGGTGATTCTGACACTCTGAGCCGGCCGGATTTTTCGCTTTTTGAGCACCTATTTGTTGAGCTTTTACTGTGGGAGAGCCTCATAAGTTGGGACTCACCCACAGTGAACTCAGGATGAAAGAGACTGCGTGTGGATTTTACTGGTGTCCCCCTAGCTTGAGTAGGCCGCTGCGCAGCAGCTGGAGTAAGGGGCACCGGGCTGGTTACATGCAGACACATGTGTACATGCGTGTGCACACGTGTACGGGCTGCGCAGGGGAGATTCCTGGCGTGCGCAGCCCAGGAGTAGCTACAAAGTGAATGGTGTGGCATAACTTATGCAGAATTGGGTGGTGACATGGAATAGGCTTTATACAGTGGGAAGAAACATGCCAGGGAAAGTCAGTGTGCTTTACAGTGTTTATTCCATTATTCTCTTATGGGGATAGGGCGCACATGGGCTAGTTTTACTTTCCTAGGGCCTACAAATTCCAGACATGCACCAAAGTCCACTGTAACCTATGTGAGAAGAAGTATTCTACAGAGTCCAAAGTCATATTTGTACTGCTTTTGGGTCATCCAGAAATGTTATATTTCTCTGAGTCAGCTCATAACGAGGGCCTGGATGGGGGCTGACCCCAGCAGCCTGTATTGATGACCTTCCCTCCAAGGAGAGAAGATGGGTGGAGCTACAGGCTAATCCATCAGCAGCTGTCACTGGGTGCCAGGCACCTAGCTGCACAAGGGAGAAGGCAGCTCTGGCGGGAAGGGGCTTTCAGAGACCATGTGGCAGGAGAACCTGGACGCCGCCATCTTGAACCAACCCAGAGGCCTGGGCAGGAAGGAGGGAGCAGGGGCAGTGAAGTGATATGTCGCTGTTTGATAGGACAAACAGAGACTTCCTGCCAGCCCTCTCCCCATTCTCTTAAAAAGTGTTTGCACAGGAAGAGAAGCTCTCTCTGGGGTGTGGTCATACTCAGCCCCCAGGGGTCCGATCTTGGTGATCTTGGCCTCCTCCTGCTCCTGGTGGCGCACCCCAGCCACTGGGAGCACTCTCCTTAGCCCTCCTGGTCACACAGAGGGTGGATTCAGCAGGGAGCTGTCTTCACTGGCTCCCTGCGCCAGCCTTTCGCCTGGCTCTCCTCCTGGGCCTCTCTTCTCCCTGCGCAGAGGCCCCTGCTTCTGCGCACTGGTCCTGGTCTCTTCTCCTGGCGCGGTTCAGGATCCTGGGACAATCAGGGGGTTCCTCCTTCCAACTGCCCATTGCGCCAGAAGGTAGGCGACCTTTGACCTCTGCCATGACCGACGACGAAGCACGCGGGACTCCGCTGCCAGTCCAAGATGGGCCCCCGGGGTGGGTCAGGTCCCGGGGGCTGCCCCCAACAGAAGCTAAGACGGGGAGCGCCGTCGCGCTCCCCGTGAAGATGGTGAAAAAGGGACCCGGGATCCCAACTCTGGGCCCCACTGAAGGCGGGGGGGTGCCATCGCGCCCCCGCGAAGATGGAAATCGGGGAGGGCCATCACGCTCCTCGTGAAGAGGCCCCCGCAGGGTGCCAGGTGTCCACCCTGGCCCCAGCCGAAAATTAAGCCAGGGAGCGCCGTCGCGCTTCCCGTGAAGATTTCAAAGGGGGAGGGGCCCGGGATCCCAACCCCGGGCCAAGTGTGCGGAGGAGGAGGTGGGGAGCGCCGTTGCACCCCCCGAAAAGAGGTCTTCAGGGGCCCGGGGCCCCTTCTACGGGCCCCAAAGCAAAGTCGGGGAACGCCGTCGCGCTCCCCGTGAATAGATTCCCACGGGGTGCCAGGAGCCCACCCTGGCCCCCGCAGAAGAGGCAAGTCGGGGATCGTGAGCTGGCGAGGGGGCCCGGGACCCCATCTCCGGGCCCCGAGGTGATGGAAGGCGTGGGGAGGAGTGCCATCGCACTCCCCCGAGGTCCAGCGAGGGCCGGAGGAACTGTCAAAGTCCTGCGCGTCTGCCCGCCGGAGCGGGCAGGTCAGAACTGCGTTGCCGGCTCCCGCGGCAGCACGCGAGGGTGCTGGCTGGGCGGGGAGCCGGCGGGGGCAGCCGGGGGTGGGCTCCCCGGGCTGCCCTCCAACGTGAAGGCATGTGGGGGTCCTGGGTGGGACCGGGACCCCGAAAGGACAAAGAGGAGGTGCCAGGGGCCCGGGTAGGACTGGGCCCCCGAAGACAAGCAGATCGGCCGTGGGTGGGCTCCCAGAGCCGTCCCACTCACCTGGGGGTCCGGTTGGGACCGGGCCCTCCCACAAAGGAGCAACGCGGCCGGAGGCACACATCGCGGCTCTCCCCGACGCAGCGGGAGAGCCGCTGCTATAATATGCATGGAGCGCACGGAGAAGCGCCCCATAATGCCTTGCAGGCCCGACCGGCCTGCAAGGGAAAACCGCCTTGTTTCTGCTTGTGGTGGCTCCAGGAGAACGAGGTCACCACCACATGTGTGACAGGGTACAGGGGGAGCTGCAGGAGCAACACAGTCTCCCCCAGCACAACGCGAAGAAGTCCCTCCCTAAGTCTCATAGCGACTAAGAAGAATAATCCCTCAAGGGCTCAGCAAGGAGTCATCTGCATCCCCATGGCTGGAACTTTTGTTCTACAGCTGGGGGTGCTTTAGGGACTGCCTCAAGTAGTGAAATGCTGAGTGGGGGATGTCTGGAGAAGGGCATCCCCTGGAGGTGAAGAGGTGTAATTGCACCCGTAGTGCATTTACTAATGTTATTTCTTTCAGAGGGACTGAAGGTCACATGTGTAATGTGAAGTACCTGTGTAAAGTGATGTCATAAGCCAAATGGGGTTATGTTGATCAGACATTTCTGCTAGGGTGTCTGGCGGTATATGCTAAATCCTGTGATTTCATCTGTGATGCCTTTAGGGGCTGTAATTGCAATGCATTATAATGATCAACCAATGTGATGAGTACTGTCATTCTAAAGTGATGCTTAAACATGTATTCTTGCTGCTGCGCTTAGGTGAAGAACAATCCAGACTGTTAGCCCCTAAGATGTAGAGGTGTATCATGTATGGTCAGTGGGAGATGCTCAGTCAGGATTATGTGTCACCAGGGCAGGGGTACCTATTTTAAATGCTTGTTGAGGTAATGGGGTGGGTCGCCACTGGGATGGTGCCAGTGCGCAGGGCCCTCGCTCCAGGTTATGTTCAACTAACTGCATTAGGGGGCAAGATGATGTGCATATATGGGAGTGATGGTACTAGACCCCACCCCCCCTGCGGGAGGGGTGGAGATGTTATGCAAGGTCACAAAGTAATTCCAACAGCTTATGTATATTTGTAAATTGGTGCATAGTATTGAGTAGTGTGTGTGTTTAATAAATGTACTCTTACTTTTATAAAGCAAAATACAGACTGGACAATCAATTATTGAGTGGTATTTCTGGGCACCTGTAATGGCGATTACTAGCCCACACCACCTCCCTTGAGTAAGCCTCAGACTGCTCTGCAACGCTACCCTCTGAGAGTCAGGCGCTACAAGTGGGTGTTTGGTTCCCAGTGAAGGACAAATGTAGTCATGTTATTTGTGCAGGCCTCACAGATACTGCCTCATTTTCCAACATTGGTGTCTAGCGGCAGGAAACATAGTATCCCATTCTGGTGCGCATTTATAACATTTGATAAGTCCAGTTTTGCCACACATTACCTATGCAGTAATGAGCACATGGAAGAGCGCAAGGCTCTGAGAAGGGTTCAAAGTTTTGGTTATGAGATACTGCCTCGTTTTCCAACAGTGCTGGCTGGGGTGGATATTGTATATTATATACTGCCAGTGTGGGCTATATGAGCTTAGGTAGGAATAAGATCCTCCTCACTCTGCACGAGTTGGTGTGTTGCTTTCACCACATCTGCCCCACCAAGTGTGTGATCAATTAATGGTGTAAAAATTGTTAAGTCACACCTCAATAAATCACACAGCATGGGGGAAGAGGGTTAGGGGTTTGATGAAAGGTTGGGAAGGGGGTTTGAGGGAAAGGTTTGACAAAGACAAACACTACGCATTGACAACACTCATCTTGGCAGCTGACCATCATAAATCTGTTATGGTGGAAAAGGAAATGCATGCATGATGATGAATGGTACTAGACAAGTACAGGGAAGTACATTAATGATGCAATTGTCTGTCTGCCCCGAGAGAGACCCAAGTTACATACATTATATTTTTGTTCTGTTGTACATGGCTTAGAAAGATAGCATATATAATAAATGATCTGTAGGAGTAAAAAAGCAAACATAAACACAACACACACATTTGTAATAATTGAAGAGAAAAAAAATACTGCATAAATTGGGAGTTGCATCTCCTCATTCCTATTGGACTGTCCGCCCGTGAATCTTGGGTGCCTGGCGCATGCTTTTTGGTATGGTAAGTGTGAGTTGTTTGTCGAGTGTGGCGCAGAGTAAAGGGCCTGTAGATGGAAAAACAAAAAGGATATTTAAAAATCAAAGAGAAAACAAAAGGTTAAACTGCATAAGGAAGAGGAGTGCAACAAGAAGATTTTCAGAGGCAGCATGGCTAAATCAGACTCTGTTTACGGCAGTTACCCTCAACAACAGGCCACCCCCATCCAAACTCCACTTAGCTTCAGATTTGAGCCAGACAGCACTGAGCAAACATACATAGTATACGCACAGCAACATAGCATTTTCCAAATGAAGTTAAAAAAAAATCAATGCACCGCTGTCAGTCACACCACACTCACCGCCCACCACCACTACACAGACATGTAGGTCTGGTCTCTGTTGTAGTTTACCTTTAGGCCACTTCAAAGTCATCATCAATCATCCAAATCGGTTGGTTTCAGTGAATGTGAAAAAATCCATCTTCTTCTGGTGGCACGCCCTGAGTTATTCCATCAATCATCTCTGATCCTCCTGACCTGACTCTGACTGCGAATATGGTGGTCATGGTGTCCAACTCCGAGTCCGTACCAACAGTGTCCGACTCCGGAGTGAGTCCTCCAGACTTGTCCACTCCGGACTCAAAAAATGCAATGGATCGGCCTGTAGTAGTGCAATTTTGTTATTGAACAACAAGAAGGGAAAGATTGGCTTGTGTCACTTTGTAGAATAGACATTCACAACAAACAACAATCACTCATCGTGCAATGCATGCCATCATTTACCTGAGTGTTCTTCCGGGGCAGTACCTCTAGGTTAGGAAAGGATAGATAGATAGTCAGGGCCCAGGGATGTAGGCAGGCACACATTTGTTTGAATTCTCTATCCAATGTCTGGCTTGAGAGAATTGGCTTTTGGACGAGTCAGGAGTGGACTTTACTTCTTCATTGACTGCACATAGTTGCAACTCTGATACAGCAATAAAAAGAGTAAGACGGTAGGTATGGATTTGTGAACCAGAAAGACAATCACACACACAAATAAATAATAAAGTAAATAATGTTCCTTAGCTTTATCCTTTTTTTTGGCGGGGTGTCAAAGAAAGAAAGCAAGTAACTGGAAATAGAAAGAGTCTAGTTGTCAGGGAAGTATAGGTCGTCCTCAAACTCTGGTGGTTCACCCAGAAGTAGGTCATCTAACGCACTACTTCCATGACCTAAGTCGCCATCATCATCTTCCTGCTGAGCTACTTCAGGTATGGTGTAATCCGGTGGTATAAAGTGCTGATTCATTTTGACCATGTTTAACCTCTCCATGTTTTGGGGCGAGAGACTGGTCCTTCTCACTGTCAGAATGGCACCAGCAGCACTGATAACACGCTCAGAAGAGACACTTGCGACAGGGCAAGCCAGATAGTTTATCGCCAGCCTGCTGAGCACTGGCCATTGACGTTTTTTCCCATACCAATACAGCAATGGGTTTTGATCAATGTTGGGTCACCCAGATAGGCCTGGACTATCCACTCAATGCTCAGGGGTGCTCCGCTTTGCTTGGCCTCTTTTGCCTTTGCCTCAGCACTGGACCTAACAAGCCCTTGCTGTAGAAACCATTTCTGTGCCGATTTCGGTGAGGCTGGTGCTACTGTTCTTGTTTTTGTTGATGATTTTCTTGGTGTTGTTGGTGGTTTTGGCTGCTGTGAGACAACCACACTGCCCTTAGGCTCTGAAGTTGAACTTGATGTAGGAGAGTAGGATCTGCCTCTTATGGTTACCCCCACTTTTTGCTGGTGTATCACTGTTTTTCGACTTTAGTCTGGCTGGGGCCCTGCTATCCAGGACCCCAGCCTAGCTGCTTCCTCTCTAAATTGATTCCACGTACCTTAAGTACACCTCAGATTGGATCCTGGGGTGCCCTTATAAGTCCCTAGTACATGGTATACTATGTACCCAGGGCATAGGTACCCCAGAGACCTACCAGGGGCTGAAGCATGTATTGTGCCACCCCTGGAAGGCCATCCAAAATGACACCACAGGACTGCTACTGCAGCCTGAGTAAGGTGGTGCATGCACCCCTTACAGAGATATAGGTTCACTATATCTCACCTATCACTGCACATAGAAACCTATCAGTCACCCCTATGGCAGGCCTTATCAATCCTGAAGGCAGGGTGCTTGGTTTTATGTGAGAGGGTGCCCATGCATGAGCAGAGCCCCTCTGCAGCCTTCGGAATCTCCTCTCCGGGGTTGTCTGCGGTGCAGCCTAACCATATACTCTTAAGTGCATTATATCCTCGCGGTAAATGCTAACTTTGGGATGGCTGCACGGAAACATGTCGTATTTGGTGTCAAACACCTTGGAATCATACCCCCACACCAGTAACTGGTGTGGGAGTATGATCCCACCCTTCTAGAGGGAGAGACATGACAGCACTGGTATACCTGGTACCAACTAAACAGAGCCCTGGCATCACAAAATGGATGCTGCAGCCACAGACACGAGTCTGGCCTCCTGCTGCTGACAGAAACTCCGGCAGGGAGGCCTGGACAATAGGTTTCCTGTCACAGGGAGGTGTTACCACCTCCCAGACAGGCCTTAGTGGATTGGGGCTGGGTGGGTGCACTCCAAGAGTGCTTTGAAGTCCTGCACTGGGGGCACATTTGGTGTCCACGTGCATACCCCAGTTCAACCCGGTTGCAGGGGCTACCAGCCCCTGCTCTGGTGCAAAACTGGACAAAGGAAATGGGTGTAGCCACCCCTCTTTCCAAACCCTCCCATAGGTGGGTCCACAGAGTTAGTCCAACCCCTTTCTTAGGTATAAGTAAGGAACCCCTGGCAACAGGACTTTAGATATCCCTGGACGAAACTCTGCAACTGAATCCTGGAACTTCGACGCTCTACTAAAGACTAGAGGACTGAAGAAATCTCCTTGGGGTCAAGGAGTGACTCCCCTGCTTGGCAGGCACCAACAAAGCATTTAAAAGGAAGAAACAGGCCCTCCCTGGGTTACATATAGGTCCAAGAGGAGGGAGGAACAAGAACCAAGGAAAGAAAGGTCTTAATGAAGAAATCACGTGGATTATAACATAATGTATCATTTATAAGTGTCCTTTTACTTCTGCATCTCTATTTCCTAGATTGTATTTAGCTGTACTCGAGGTGTATTGCACCAGGTAGAGTACACTAGTAGACAGAGTCTTACCATTTGATCGTTAATATTAATTCATAATATACGATCATTTGAATTATCAGCATCTGACTATGGGCAGAGTAGGTGCTACCATTTACTATAATCTGTTAAAAGTACTTCGATTACCCTGTTCTATTCAGAGCCCTCAACGCACTATGGCAGCCTAAGTACACTTTCAGTACGGACTATGGGATTTAGATGCAGTTATATGGGACCATTAGGTAGAGAATTACTATGCAGGCGTGTAACATTTGGAGGTTTTAAGTTTGTTATACTTTCGTTTTGATATTGAGCTTCCCACTTAAACATGGCGGCCGCTTTCTGGTGTTTCCCGTTAGAATATCATATATAATGTGAGATAGGATGTTTATTTGCACCATATACCATTTGAAGTCTGAATAGATATCTCCTAACAATTTCGAACGTGGATAGATGTGTACAACACTTTCTGGGACTCTTATGGATGCCAGCACCTGTCCCATTTCAATTGAGATGGAACTATAACCATATGGATATCCCATAGTAATTTTAATATGGATATTTCACTATTTTTCTGTATTGTTAGATATTAGACCCCTTAGTGTAAGAGGGGATGGTATGAGTAAGACGATGATAAAACTCTCACAATAGGGATAGCTAGTTACATCCACTACAACATGGCGGCTGCTTTTTTGATGGCTTTCTTTGGTCGCGCCAAACAACGCGAGTTTTGACAGGCACGCTACGCGCCAGTTTTACGCAATGGTTACATGTACAAATAGATCCTGTGCACGCATGGTTGTATACCGCACGCGGGTGGTGTCTCTAACAGCGGGACGATTTATATCAGAGGTAAGGTCTCCATGCCGGCTTCTTGCTCTTAGATAGTGGGTTGTACCTGGCCGGGCTCGTGCCCGTTTCTGCACTGTAAAATATGTTCCGGTAGCTGAGGTCAAGGTTCTATCTGGGTAGAATAGTATTGGCGTCCTCCCCAGAGTGTGAGTTTATGGTTAGAAAGCTAGAGGCGTGAGAGGAAACATTTGTAATTACACACTGGAAGAAAGGTTCTTATGTAAAATTAAATTAAATTCCTCTCCGTTTTTTGTCTGTAAGGTTGAAGAGTTACTGGCATTGAAGAACTTGGTTCTGATAGCATAGTGATGCTGCCTCTCTCTGCGGTTGGAGGGACTAGTTAGTCTCTCTGACATATATTAAGAGGAATATCTGTGTCTTTCCCATTGGCAGAGTTTTGAAAAGGTCTAAAAAGAGCCTGTGACAGAAGAATCCAGGACGCATATTTACAGCTTGCACTTTATGGTCCCAGCTTTAACATCGGATAAAGGAATGAGGCTTCATTTCTTCTAAGGGTAAATACATATGTATTTGTTAGATTTACCATCTTTTCGCCTATAAGATTCCCAAAGATAAATCCTGACGTGCCAATTATTATTTTTCAGTATTTTGGACTCTATCTGCTGGCTTGCAGGTTTAAAATAAACATTGAAGTTTACTGCCTTTGGACATCATTTCTAGAGGTATTGGGAAGTATATTTTGACCTTCATGTTTTACCACAGAAATCAGACTCTTTTTAACTTACTTCTGATTTATTCTTATTTTGTAGTACATTATCCTATTTTGCTGCTGCCAGATGATATACTAACAGGAGCAGGTCGCATATGAGAATTATTTTGAGGTACTGTTTAGTAGTTTTTTTATTACAAGTCTGGTCTCTCTGTTGGAAATATAGTTCACTTGGGTAGGTATTGGTTTCTGTATTTTTTGGAATGAATTCTTTTATTCTTTGCTGTTTCCGTAAAACCTTTTTCAATCCTGTCCTAGTACACAATCGGGCATTATCTGGTATTGGTTTCTTTACTGTTTCTAATTCACTGTATCTATTAGCATGGCACAAAATCTCTCACTGCACCGCCAAATACCACTTTCTCACTGAAGTTGAGCACCAGTATGAGTAAGGATATAAAATAAAATCCAAAGTAACAAATTAATTTTACTTGAATTATCATTGTTTTCATCTCCCTCTAGTTTATTGGCAATTTCGTTTTTTCTATTTTCAGACATCCCATGTCTTAATTGAGTTTTTCTACGTCTTGGTCCTGAGGAAGATGGTTTTTCCATTGAAACGCGCGTAGACCATATATGTCTTTTGAGAAGTGGTCCCTTGGAGCATAATATTTTGAGCTGGGTCTTTTGAAAATATCTCCTTCAGCTCTTATGCAACCATTTTGGGACCCTCCACAGGGTCGAAACTTTTTTAACTTGTATGTTGTATGAAATGTGTGGTATGGAATAAATGTGTCTGAATGAATGACAGTAATTGTGTGGTAGTGGATGATGAGAGTCATTTTTAGTCTTATTTTGTGTTCGTTTTGGGATGTCTTATGTTTAAATAATGGATTGATATTTAAAAACAATTATTTGTGAAAATTTTGCCCATCTTATGTGTTATAAATGTATGTACCTTTTCAACTTATTTTAGAAATATAAAAAATTATATAATCAAAGAAATAACTTGAATAATAAAATGTTTTGGAAAAGTAATAAAAGTCTGATGAGTTATCTATGTAATTAGGATATATATCCAAATAGCTGCATATTATGAGGGTATGATGTTAACATAGAACCTTTCTGGTCGTGTAATAAATTGAATAGGTCGGCATAGAGGTTCTTTTTCTTACCAACGAAGCATTTGCCGGTCTGCATCTCCGAAGCTCCCGCCGAACTCCGAAGTAACTGCTGCCCAGGAAGAGGATTTTCAGACTTCTCAGAGGCTAACCCGAGACCCCAGCAAAGCTGAGATCCGCAGACCTCAATAGTGATGGGGAACCGGAATTCCATGATACCATGCACATTTGCTAGTGCATCAATTTCTCGACATCTCTTGAAGTCCTGCTTTAGGTGACTTGTAGCCCAGTCCCAGAGCACCATTTGCACTGAAGATTGTGAGCCTACACTCTACGAGTGTTCTGTGGGCCTGCTTCTTGCATTTCCGCTCGAGGCTCCTTCGTGATCCCTGGTCCATCGACTGGTGGGTCCCTGTGACGGCAACTCTGATTTTCTTTGGGCTTTTCTGGTTGCTCCAGGCGTGCCCTGACTCTCCACCGAGTGGTGAGTCCCTCAGACCTTGCTGGTCTGCACAGAAGCCTCTTTCTTCTTTCTGCGTGGGTTGCTGTTGCCAAGGCTTGTTGTGTTCAATCCGGACACCAATGCTGCAGCACTCGACATCCTTCGAGGGACAGCTTGAATTCAGCTCCTGGTTGTCGTTGACACCTCCTGGTCCTCGTGGCTGAAGAGTCAAGCTTCACCTCTTGCAGCTGAAGCACCCAACATCGGTGGGCATTCGACTATCGTGCCCCTGGTCACTGGCAAGTGACCCAGACTCTGTCCCCTCTGCTTTCAGGTTCTTCTCATCTCTGATCCAGGCTTGGATCTCTTCGGACACCTCGCATCTTCCCGGCAGCAGCACTTCCTGGCAGGCTGCCATTGAAATCGACGACGCGACCCGACACCATTCGACACCTATGCACCCGGCTTCCCTGGGTGAGGTAACTCGAGTACTCCGGTGCTCCCGCGGGTGTTGACCCTAGAACTGTCTAAGTACAAGAGGGTTTGGTCCGAATCCATTTCTAAGTGTCCTTAAACTCTAAAACTCTAACCGCGACTTTCCCATAGAGAATAACGGAGCTCGCGGCTGGGTTCACACACTGCACACAGCCCCGTGGGTCCCCTGTGTCACTACCTTGGGTGGTTCCTTGGGATCCCAGCAATTCTACAGGCTCTAGGGCTTGTGTCTACTTAAGTCGTGGTTCTTATACCACTTTCTTAATATATGGTTTGGTACGCCCCTAGGGCTAATCATATATTGTGCTAATTTACTGTGCTATTTGACTTGTAACTTGTGTACTTTGACCTCTAGCCTCATAAAGAGACTATTGGGTAGTGTTTAGTAATAAATACATATATTTTATATATATACCTGGTGTGGTTCTCCTTTCATTTGGTCATTCATGAGATTATAACTGGTAAAACAAACAGCTTAACACTCATTCAAGACTTAGCCTGAAGGCTGCTCTCCTTAGCTACCACTAGGATAGCTTTCAATAAAGGTTGTCTTTAAACCTATCATCCATAAAGGTTGTTTGGACTGGTGGAAGGTGCCCACTATAACTAGTGGACAGCATATACCAGGCCAACTTCTCACATTGGTGTGCAGCGGTTGGATTCAAGCTTGCCTTTGTTTTACCAATCAATCAATCAATCACGGCATTTATAGAGCGCGCTACTCACCCGGGAGGGTCTCAAGGCGCTGGGGGAGGGGGTAAGTTACTGCTCGAACAGCCAGGTCTTGAGCTGCTTCCTGAAGGAGAGATGGTCCTGGGTTCGCCGAAGGTGAGTGGGGAGGGAGTTCCAGGTCTTGGCTGCCAGGTAGGAGAAGGATCTTCCTCCGGCGGTGGCTCTGCGGATGCGTGGTACGGTGGCGAGGGCGTGGCTGGTTGATCGTAGCTGGCGGGTGGGCGTGTAGAAGGTCATGCGGTCGTTGAGGTACTTGGGGCCCAGGTCGTGGAGGGCCTTGTGTGCGTGGGTGAGGAGTCTGAACGTGATTCTCTTGCTGACGGGGAGCCAGTGCAGGTCTTTCAGGTGTCCGGTGATGTGGCTGTGTCGGGGGATGTCCAGGATGAGTCGTGCGGAGGCGTTCTGGATGCGCTGGAGTCTTTTTGAAGTTTGGCTGTGGTTCCGGCGTAGAGGGTGTTCCCATAGTCCAGTCGGCTGGTGACGAGTGCCTGGGTGACGGTCTTCCTGGTTTCAGTGGGGATCCATCTGAAGATCTTGCGGAGCATGCGCAGGGTGTTGAAGCACGAAGATGAGACGGCGTTGACTTGTCTGGTCATCGACAGGGAGGAGTCCAGGATGAAGCCCAGGTTGCGTGCGTGGTCCGTTGGTTTGGGCGCGGTGCCCAGGGCCGGGGAGCCACCAAGAGTCGTCCCAGGCGGAGGGTGATGAGCCCAGGATGAGGACTTCCGTCTTGTCTGAGTTCAGTTTAAGGTGGCTGTTCCTCATCCAGTCGGCGACGTCTCTCATCCCGTCGTGTAGGTTGGCTCTGGCGGTGGTGGGGTCGTTGGTGAGGGAGAGGATCAGCTGGGTGTCGTCGGCGTAGGAGATGATGTTGAGGTTGTGTTGGCGTGCGATGGCTGCGAGGGGGCTCATGTAGACGTTGAAGAGGGTTGGACTGAGTGAAGATCCTTGTGGAACGCCGCAGATGACTTCGGTGGCCTCGGATCTGAACGGGGGAGGCGGACTCTCTGGGTTCTTCCGGCGAGGAACGAGATGATCCATTCCAGTGCTTTCTCTCGGATTCCGATGTTGCTGAGGCGCTTCACTAGGGTGCGGTGGCAGACGGTGTCGAACGCCGCGGAGAGGTCCAAGAGGATGAGGGCTGCTGTTTCCCCGTTGTCGGTTAGGGTTCTGATGTCGTCGGTGGCTGCGATAAGGGCGGTCTCGGTGCTGTGGTTGGCCCGAAACCCGGACTGCGAGGGGTCGAGGGATCCATTTGTCTCGAGGAAGGCGGCAAGCTGTCTGTTGACGGTCTTCTCGATGACTTTGGCCGGAAACGGAAGGAGCGAGATGGGACGGTAGTTCTTGAGGTCGGTGGGGTCCGCCGTTGGTTTCTTCAGGAGGGCGGTAAGCTCGGCGTGCTTCCAGCTCTCCGGGAAGGTGGCGGTGTGGAAGGAGGAGTTGATGATGTCCCGGAGATGGGGTGCGATGGTGGCGTCGGCTTTGTTGAAGACGTGGTGTGGGCAGGGGTCGGTTGGTGATCCGGAGTGGATGGAGTTCATCGTGCGGGTGGTGTCTTCGGTGCTGATCGGGGTCCAGTTGCAGAGGGTGGTGGTGGCGGGCGTTGGTTCGGCGGTAGGGTGCGTGGTCTGTGCGTCGAAGCTGTTATGTATGTCGGTGATCTTGCGGTGGAAGAACGCGGCGAGTGAGTTGCAGAGGTCTTGCGAGGGGGTGATGTCGTTGTTTCCGGCGCTGGGGTTGGAGAACTCTTTGACGATGCTGAAAAGTTCCTTGCTGTCGTGGGCGTTGTTGTCCAGTCGTTCTTTGAGTGCCGACTTCTTGGTGGCACGGATCAGCTGGTGGTGTTTGCGGGTGGCGTGCTTGAGGGCGGTCCTGTTGTCTGTGGTCTGGTCGAGTCGCCAGGCTTTCTCGAGAGTGCGGCAGTTCTTCTTGGATTCCTTGAGTTCGTTGGTGAACCAAGGGGTTTTCTTGCTTCCGGGTCTGCTGGGAGGGTTTTTAGTGGTGCGAGGTCGTCGGCGCAGGCGGTCAGCCACTTGGCGAGGTTGCTGGCTGCTTCGTTTGGGTCCGTTGTGTTGGTGGGTGTGTTCTGGCTGAGGGAGGCGGTGAGCTGCTCGGCGGTGATCTTGCTCCAGCTCCGGCGGGGAGCCTGTTGCGGGTGGTGGTGGGTCGCAGTCTTTCTGAAGCTGAAGTGGACGCAGCTGTGGTCGGTCCAGTGGAGTCCGGTGGCGTGGCTGAAGGAGATGTGCTTGCTGGAAGAGAAGACGGGGTCAAGCGTGTGGCCGGCGTAGTGGGTGGGCGTGTTCACCAGTTGCTTGAGTCCGAGGTTGGCGAGGTTGTCCAGCAGGGCGGTGGTGTTTCTGTCGTTGTTGTTCTCCAGGTGGAAGTTGAGGTCCCTAGGAGGATGTAGTCGGCGGAGGGCATGGCGTGCGGGCTGATGAAGTCTGCGATGTCTTCGCTGAATAGTGTGCGTGGTCCCGGGGGTCTGTAGATGAGGGTGCCTCGGAGGGTGGTCTTGGGGTCAGTGTGTATCTGGAAGTGTAGGTGTTCGGCGGCGGTGAAGGTCTCGTCGGAGTTAGTCGAGATGCGGATGGTGTTCTTGTGTACGATGGCGATGCCTCCTCCCGTCTGGTTGACGCGGTCCTTCCGGGTGATCTTGTATCCGTCCGGGATGGCTATGGCGATGTCGGGCGCTGAGGAGGCGTTCATCCAGGTTTCGGTGAGGAAGGCGACGTCCGGTGCTGTTGCGTCGAGCAGGTCCCAGAGTTCCACGGCGTGCCTGTGGACGGAGCGGGTGTTCAACAGGATGCATTTCAGGTGGTTGCTGCTGGTGCTCGACTTGGCGGAGGTGGTGCACGTCCGGGGGCAGGTGAATCGGCAGGCTTGGCAGGTGAAGGGTCCGTGGGTGCGTCTCGGTGAGGCTCGGTAGCAGGCAGGGTTCCGGCCGGCATTGAGTGCGGTGAGGGTGGCGGCGTCGTAGGTCCGTCGAGTAGTGTTGCATTGGTGGGATCCAGGGTCCTGGCGCTGGGCGCGGGCCAGGCGCGGACGGGCGCAGACGGGCTTACCTTTGGCGCACCTTCGGCGCTCCGTCGGTGCTCCCGCTGCGCGCGGCCGCTCGCGCGGTCGCTCAGGGGCGTCATAAGTAAGGAGCCTGGAGGGAGGAGCAGCTGGGTGGCGGGAGCGGGGCGGCGAATGGAATCACGGGGGCGGGGCCGCAGGGAGGCAGTGGCGGGAAGTCCCAGGAGCAGCGGGCAGCGGGAAAGTCCCAGGAGCAGTGGGAAAGTCCCAGGAGCAGCGGGCAGCGGGAAAGTCCCAGGAGCAGTGGGAAAGTCCCAGGAGCAGCGGGCAGCGAGCGAAGGAATCTCCAGGCAGGAGGCGGCAAGGCAGGCAGGAGCGGCAGCAGTGAGTGGGGCGACCAAGCCCTGTGGAGGGCTGAGCGGTCAGATAATCTCAAGTGTGTGACTAACTGAAAACCACTAAAGGTA